>BEGY01000135.1:34919-45352 GCA_002335675.1 Chlamydomonas eustigma | reverse complement strand
AAGAAGAAGATCAGAGACGCTGCCGCAAGATCCGTATGTACCCGAGCGCCAAGCAGCTTGAGGTTTTCAACCGGTGTCTCAAGGCATCGATGCATCGAGGTACATTTACAACAAGGCCAACCAAACGGTCATTGAGATGATGTCGAATGCAAGGGATGCACGCTTATCCGAACTTCATGCGCTAAAGGCGACAGACCCGCAGCCTACATGCTGTCACTTTGACTTTAAAAAGTCTGCACCACCGGTCAGCATTCGAAAAGCCGCTGACGCACTGTGCGTTGGCATTGCATCCATTAGCAGATGGAACAAGTGTTTGACTCATCTCACATGGCCTAAACGCGAATCCGGCCGCCATGGAATCTGCCATGAGAGTCGAAAACCCTTCCACCACAGCATCTGAGTCCTCAAACATGCGTTTTTGGTAGAGCGTTGGCCGTCGGCTACAGTGCCCGTCTGTCCAGAGATTGCGTCGGTTGTGGAGAATCCTGACTTCGTGACGATCCTCCCCCCTGCTCCAGATTGGATGAGGGGCCAAGCGGTTGGGACAACGTCTTAAACCGCATGATGACAAAATACTGCGGGAACGTTCAGGTCCACGCCATGAAGAACCTGTCACTGTCGGTGTCTAAGTACCTTTTTTTCCGTCGTGCCCTTGGACAGTCCGGATCAGACTTGATCGTCAAGCCGCTCAGACCGCTCTCTGTGTCGAATGAAGTCTGGTCGTCGACATGCGCGAAATCTTGTTCGGTGAGGGTGGTCGACGAGGCGGGAGAAACCTTGCCGACATGGTTTGTGAGCGGATTCGTTCCGAAGAAGACCCAATTCACGAATGACATCTTCCTCATCCACCTCTTTTTGACCAAATACGGTGAGGAAGAGCGCAGCTACCTCCCTTTGTAAGTCTGTATTTTTTCATTGCATGTAATTGTTTTTTTACGTAAACTAGTTCCTTTTCATCATTTACATAATCTTTGATCCAATCAATATGTTCTTGAAGAAGATGAATCTGTTTCTGATAGGAAATCAGACCAAACGCAATTGACAAATATTGAATACATTTCAAACATTCATTATTATTTGATCTCCTTGAAGAAATGATAAGTCGCAAAATATTCCTCAACTTCCTTACATCAATAAGCCTCATCGTTTTTTTACATTGTACAATTTTCACAAATCCATAATGCTTGGCGATTTCTTTTGAAGAAAGGTACAATGGACAATCTCTTACAAGCTCACTCGAATGATTAGGTACTCATTATATCTCCATCTACATATTCAAAGTAATTAAACATAAAGATTTCCATTTCTAATATAGATTTTTTTCAAAAAATATTCTTATATATACTCTCCAAGTTCAAAATGAAAAACCGAATTCCAAAATATGACAATTTCTTCATGAGAAATGTTCGGACGTGAAGGACGTCGTTAATGCGATCAATGTGCTTCACGAACTCTAGTCAATGGGAGGTAGACATCTGTTCTGTTGTCTCGAAAATCTATCTGGACCAGGGTCAATGTCCGGTCAAATGTATTTTTATATGCTTGGTGATGTCTTCTTCGAGGTTGTTGATACGAAGTCGTCGTCGACACGGTTATTTTCATAAAGTTTTTCCAAGGCTGGATTATTTCGCATGGATGCATGCACGAAGTTGATGAATATTTCTACGTCAATAGTATTCGTTGTTATTCCTACTAAAGGGTAATTCATGGCAAACAAGACATCCTCAAGCTTGCCGTCTGCTGATGCGGCTAAGTGGAGCGCGCGAAGAAACGTTGTGGGCGTCTTGTAGAGTAACATTGTTTACTTAATCCGAATATTATAAGTATTATCTTTTATTCCAATTAAATTTTCTTCAACAATTTTGTCGGGGAAGAAAGTATGCTTACTTGGATGCCAAGATCGCGGGCGCATCGTCAAAGACGACAGATCTGTGTGTGTCGGGGACCTCCTCGGCCTGACCCTTGATCAATTCAACCGTCGGCGGAAAGAGAGAGAGATCCGTCGAAAGAAGAGGGGGGCCGTCTCACAGGCGAGGTCCGGAAGGCCAGGCTCAAAAAAGAGCGTGAAAGGTGGAAACGTGTCGGGGTATCCCACATGCCCAAAGGCGCTCGGGTCGACTCGGTTGAAACTGACGGAGTGGGTCTCCGCATGGTCGTGAAAATGATGTCGGACCGGTTCATCGTGGCAATGGAGCATCAGCAACCTCCAACGGCGTCAATCGAAAGCGGTGGGTCATTCGTACAGGAAGCGGTGGGAGAATGTTATGGCCGGCTCAGAAGCTTTGCGTGATGCAACCGTTCGCCTCTCAGCAGGGAGTACCTCGACTTGCGACCCAGAAACATGGCGCATGTACCTGACCGCAGAGACTGCGACTCGGGAGATCCAGAGGGCGAAACTCCACCGACAACACGACCTTGGACCGACCTCTAGTTGTTGGCATCGGAGATGCGTATTTCCGGTCGTCGAGGAGAGCTTCCTGCTCCAATGGAAGAAGGCGCTCCATCGGGCGATGGTCGCCGAACGTGTCAAAGGTCGGCGCGTTGAGTGTTTGACCATTCCGAACGACCAAGTGTTGCGCCCTCTGTCACCACGCCTCCGATCGTTCCTCACACGAGGAGGAATCCGGAAACCGGCCAAATTGCAGTATCCTCCCGCCGCTTACGTTGTTGCGCAGAATGCGAACCCAACGGCAAGTTGCGGACGTTAATTGCGGAGTGAGTGACGCGCCCAGAGTACCTCTGCCGCAGCCGTAGTCAGGAAGAAAATGCACAGAACGCAATCTTTTAAGGCGACAATTAGGATCGTTGACCTGTTCCAAAATTGTTTGTATCACCCCAGAGGAGGAACAAGAGATGATTAGGATGACTGATTTTGTAAATAATCAAGTTGCAGTGGATCTGTGACGGAGTATGTCAGGTAGCAGCGCCTGAGGCTCTACAACAGCAGGTGGATTTACAACCGTAGGCGGATTTACAATCGGAGGCGGATTTAGCGTAGTAGGCTGGATAGAGGACGTAAGCATCACACGAAAAAGTGAATCTACTGAGTATTGCAAGGTTCCGAGCTTTCGATCTATGGCGTCCAAGACCTGCATCATTGCGGGGTCCGGATGCCGATAATGTTGTTGTTGCTGATAGGGCGACGGCCGATCGGGGTCGGTGAACGTGGGGAACATCCTTTTTCTCCATTGCGTAGATAAAGTAAAGATGTCGGTGACCGCGACCGCTGGAAGCTGCCAGTCGTTGGCAACAATAGGCGTCGCACCAACGCCTTATGTCGGTGGAGACACGTTGCGTAACCTCGGGGACCCGATCGGAGCAAGCTTTGCGTCGCTTAATACAACACCCGTGTACACGACAGGAAGCCTCATGATGTCTGGTGGCCTGTTATACAACAATAGCAACGCGTTCAGCTTGGCGGGGGGTGGGTTGCAGAGGGGTGGGTTGCTGAAGAGGACCCCCGAGAAGAAGCCTGCAGCCAGGAAGAAGCCGAAGAAGACGGCTACCACCACCGAGAAGAAGAAGCCAAATACGAAGAAGACGGCTACCACCGAGAAGAAGAAGCCAAATACCAAGAAGACGACCCCGCTGCCGCAAAGCAAAAAACAAACTAGAACATGATCTGAACGATCACGAAAGCCGCCACGACCGCGAACAGGGCGATCGCGAGAACCACCATCTTCCCAAGGACCACGGTGTCTTTGGTCAGCACATGGATCGCGATGACGAGTGCGACCAGTCCCACGATGATGACGCCCGCAATGAGCACGAATGTGCAGACCACCACGACCCATCTTGGAACCAACGAGAACAGCCAAGTGAACACCGTGAAACGAGCGGCGTATGTGTCGACCGGCGTGGACTGGAGGAGCGCCAGGTTCGGAGGCTGCTGGAGGAACTTGATCGCGCCCTCGCGTACGGTCGCGTCCAGGACGGGGGGCAGGATGGCCAGCATGTCCTTTGTGTCGAGGTGTATGGACGAGGCGGCGGCGGTGTCTTGTTGCGGCGCGGTCAGGCCGTAGCAGCCGAGGAGCGCCGTTACCAGAGACGATGCCAGACGTTCCATGTGTTTGACTGTGCATTATTTTTCAGGGCGTGTAGACGAACACGAACCACCTTCCGAGGAAGGAGTAGATCTTCTCGTCGTCGGACATGGAGTAGGTCTTCTCGTCGTAAGCGTCCTTAAAGAAACCCGTCGCGCGCCCACCGATCAGGCCGAGATTCTTGGCCGCATCGTCGGCAACGGGAAAGATGCGACGGACGGCCAACGCCTCGCAGAGAGCGTCGTAGTGGACGAGGTACTCCGGGAGCTCCTGACCGATGGAGTCGACGAAGACGTCGATTCGCTGGCCGGTGGTGGCTGCATTCGCATCCGCATTCGCATACTTCCGAGTGATGCGCCAAGCGACCGGCGTCCCTCCTGTTGCGGAGGCGATGCCGTCCTCGGAGCGATCGAGCAACTCGCGCACGCGGACCGCGTCCAGGCAGCAGCCGATGAAGTGCCCGCCGGGTCGCAGCACGCTCGAGACGTTCTGAGCGAACTGCGCCAGGGAGTCGTCGTCGCGGAAAAAGTAGTGGACGGCGAACATGCAGGTGGCTAGGTCGAACGGGGACGACGCGAACCGGTGATACGCCCGTAGCTCCGGCGGCTTCACGGCGTCCTTGGGTTCGAAGCCGAAAACGCACCGCGCGACCGTCCGATCCCGCTCCTCCAGCGTGTCGACGTACGCCTGGGAACGGATGGGTTTGGAGGCGTCCATCGGGAGGAATAGGAAGCGGGCGTTCGTAGGGATGGAGGAGGAGCCCTTGCGCACGGGACGACCCGCCCGGTCAGACAACCCCATGGCCACGAGGAGACGGACGTAGGCCGCGGACGCGGCGAAATCTGGATCGTAAAGGTTGGAGGCGTGGAGGTCGACGCCGAAGACGCGCGACGCGCCCATCGCGATCCACTTTTGCAGGTCTCCATCGCGTCCGCACCCGAAGTCGAACACGGAGCGGCCAAGGCCGAGGTGCGCGGGGAACCTGGACAGGAGCGCGTCTCCCTTGATCCGGGAGTTGTGGAATCGATTCATCATCCGACGGTCGGAGCCGCTTGCGACGTAGTAGCCTGTGTTTTTCGTTGACGATTGATCGATGAGCTCCCGCAGCGCGCCCGCGTCGCAGAGCGCCTGCATCGTCACTGGGCGCTGCAGCGTGTCCCACACGTTGTCTGCGGTGGCCTTGCTATTAGCTTTCACCGCGCCGCCGTCGTTGGCCGAGGCCTCGGTCTTGTCCCATCGGACCCTGAGCGGCGTCCACACCTTTGATTGCACGGAGTACGCGAACTCGACCACGGTGCCGTCGAGGACCTCTTCGTGCGGCGGCGTCGAGCACTTCACGCGGCCGTCGGTCGCGCGCAGCACGACGTCTCGTGCCCAAGGGACGGCGACGAACGCGTTCGCGCCGAGCGCCAGCTTTCTGCGGAGCCGCTCCGCGGCGAGGCCGCTGACGAAGTCGAGCGCCGAAACGTCGTGGACGAGCCAGACGTCCTGGCCGACCAGCAGGTCCACGATCGCGGCGTCGTCGTTTGAACGATCGCGGAAGCGGACAAGGAAGTCGATGGTGTTGAGGCTGGGCGGCTTCCACTTCAGCGCGGCGGTCCATGTGCCCCCTCTGGCGGGAAGCGGCTCGTCCGCGGGCGTGAAAATGAGGCCGTCGGACTCGTACCCTCGGTCTGCGGACTTGAGTAGGAGGCGCGCCGCCCTGGCGAGGTCCTCGACGCCGTCGACCGTGTAGAACAGCTTGACCCGTAGCCGGTCCGGGGCACCGACGGCTTTCGACACGAGCCGTGCCCGCTCAAGCCCCTGAGTCAGGGGCCAGGATCGCGCGTCGATTCCGCCCGGCCCGGCGAAAAGGTCGAACACGGCGAACAACTCCCCGCGAACCAGCTCCCCGTCCATGAGGGTGCCCGCAAGGTCCTGACGTTGCCCGAGCGAGAAAGGCCGCACGAACATACGGTCGTTGATTGTGAACGCGTGGCCGGTGCCGGACTGGAACAGCAGCATGCGACGCTCGCCGTCCGCTTTGTGGGTGACGGTGTACCGTCGGAGCGGGCATGGGAGCGGTGAGGTCGGGTCGCACTTGAGGTGGTCGAGCGTGAGGGTGACGGGTTTGGGCGCGCGGAAGGAAGGGTGCGCGGGGTCGGCACCGGTCAGGCGGGCCACCTCGTTCGCGACGGCTTTCCGCTCGCTGACGGACATCACGGTCTGGGTCTCGTCGATGACGTTGAGGAGGTCCGCCAGGACGCGGAGGATCGCCTTTGCGCTGCCCGGCGAGGCCTCCGTCAGCTCAATTTCGAGCTCGAAATGCTCGGGGGCTTTGTCGCGGACCTCGTCCGCGCTGAGTGGTCGGGCACCCGGCGCGCTCTGATTCACCTGCCGAACTGCCGACAGGTCGACGCGGACGCCGCCGTTCAACGGGAACGAGAACCGTCGCTTCAGGCGATAGGTGCGACGGACACCTCGGGGCAGGCTGCCTGTCCACCTCCGGTCGCGGAGGTACGGCTGGATGTCCTCCCGATTCGTCTCGAGCTTCGCTGTGAAGATGGCGCGGTACTCGGGGAACGCGACCGGCGGTCGCGCACGCTCTTTCGCGATGACGGACGCATCTTTTTGGACGTATGTCAGCCGGTGTATGTCGCCGTCCACAGCGACGTCCAAAGACTCCGACGACGCCGGGGACGACGACGTGCGGACGCGCAGGTAGCGGAGGATCCGGTACGCAGCCTCTCGTGACAGAGGAGCATCCGGGTCGCGGTACACGGCTTCGATCTCCAGGCCTGGCTCGGATTCGAAGGCTGCAACGAGACGGCCCAGCGACTCGAAGGTCGCCTTGTCGACTCGCATGCTTTTGCTGCTTTGTATATTTTTCTCGGGAACGGTACTGTTAGAGACATTCGATGTTTTACATCGTTCATAAAAAACAAAAATTATGAGCAGTTCAGGCACATCCATCCATCCTAGCTTTTTTGGCGGGGGGGCGGTCCTCTTCGCGAAGAATCGATACTGCCATTCGGACCCTGTCATCGAAATATTTGACCATATTTCTGCGGAAAGTGTAGAATGCCAAGTGTAAAATGGCATCGGTCAGCAAGAGCTTGGCATCAGGTGGTGGGGGGCGTTTGTACGTCTTGACGCGCATGCTGAGAGATCTCAGCAGCGTTTCATTCAGGCAGGGGTTGCTATTCTGTAGGGTGAACGCGTGCACGTTGCCGTCAAAGAGTAACACGCAGATGTAGGAAAGGTTGGGGTATGCGGCGCACGCCTCGTCCAGGCCTTCGCAATCGAGGTTCTTGACCTTGAAGCGTCTGCAGAAATGTGTCAAGGAAGTTATGTTCATGGTGTGTCCGACAACGGCGAAGACTATGACACTGACATTCGCTGGAAGCGGAACGTCCAGTTTAGGAACGACGGTAGCCGGAACAACCACGGTAGCCGTGGCCGGAACAACAGCGGTAGCCGGAACAACAGCGGTAGCCGGAATAACAGCGGTAGCCGGAACAACAGGGGTAGCCGGAATAACAGCGGTAGCCGGAATAACAGCGGTAGCCGGAACAACAGGGGTAGCCGGAACAACAGGGGTAGCCGGAACAACAGGGGTAGCCGGAATAACAGCGGTAGCTGCAACCACGGTAGATTGAAGAACAGGAGCTGTAACAATGTCCATATGTTTCAGCGTTTCGTTGGGGTTCATCTGGGATGTATGGGATGTCGACTTGGGATAGCTGAAATTATGTCTGGGACGACTTAGGATGCTTTGGATGGGACTTTGGATGGGACTTGGGTTGGGACTTGGGTTGGGATAGCTGGGACGACTTCGTATGACTGACGACTTCGGATAGATGAAACCTGGAATTACTGGGACGACTTGGGATGGGACTTTGGTGGGATAGCTGGGACGATTTTGTATTGCTGGAACGACTCAGAGATTACCCGATGTACAACATTACATATGTACATCATCATTACCGTACATACCAGGTACATACCAGGTACATACCAGGTACATACCAGGTACATAAAACGTATTACTCTATAATTATCGCTCAACATGGATCGCAGACTCAGCCTGCTGTCTACGATGGCGTGCGCTATGGGACACGACCGGCGTCGGGTCGATAGAATGTTGAATATCCTGCGTTGGTCTGGGAGATATGCGTACCGCGGTCGATACAGGAGGTTCTTGCCGCTGAGTGGGTCTTCGGTCATGGCCAACAACGTTTCCATAATTGACTACTTCATGAACGCATCGGAACAGTTGTTGTCCGATGAGGCCGATGCGGTGGCGGAAAGCAGTGACGACAGCTCCGCAGCAGAAGAAAACAACGCCGTGGAGGTCAAGGGCAACGCCGAAATTGAAATTGAAGACCAGGACCGCGTAGCTGATCGTGTAGCTTTCAACAGTGAAAGAGACGAAACGGAGGATGACGAGGATGACGAGGATGACGAGGATGACGAGGATGACGAGGAACCTGAAGCGGAAAGCACGGTTGATGGCGACAGTGACGACGAGAACAGTCGCGACGTCATCAGCCTGGATGATGACGACGATGATGACGACGATGATGATGACGATGAGGATGACGATGACGACGACGATGAGAATATCCCCCCCCCAACTGTGTATGTAGCGGATGACATTGGGGGTAGCAGCAACTCCCAGCCGCATCTTACGATTCTCGGCAATGTGATGGAGCTATGCAGAAGTCAAATGATGCTAATGGAGGAACAGAACAGGACCTTCGAGTTGGAAAGCATCCTGCAGCAGCTCCGTCGCGTGCAGACGACGCCGCCCGAAAGCTTGGCGCCGTTCGAGATCGATAGGGTCGAGGGCATATTGGGGGCTCGATATGCCGCTGTCTGTCGGGAGAAGCGGCGTCGCGAAGAGTCCACCCGTGATCGGGGGGGGGCAGTTGAGGATGACAATGAGGCATGCTGCCTGATCTGCCGAGACGTCGGAGGTGGGCTGAGGGAGTGTCGAGGTTACGGCTTCGTGGGATGTGAATGCCATCAGCTCATCTGCGAGAACTGCGAGAGCAAGTTGCAACCTAAGCGGTGCCCATGCTGCCGGAAATCATCGATCGTGATCGTCGAGATTATTGATTGATTTTGTTTTTTTGTAGAAAAATGAGTTTTCAACTACCATACATACATTTTAATCCTGCGGTAGCTCAACCGCCCCCAATAGCGGGAATCGATTTCGATCGGGGACAGACGGTGAGCCCGCGACTCGACCACGTCGCACCGCGCCTCCGCACTGGACATAGTCGACCACCCCGCGACAGTACGTTGGCGATGCGGGACACCAAGACTGTCAATTTACGTCACACAACACAAAGATTTAACCAGGTGTCTCTCAAGGGGTTTGGCCGAGTATATTGCGCAATGGCTTTGGGAGAAGACCTGGGATTTGTGGTTCGGCATCAAGCGTCAAGCAAAGACGATTTACAATCCCTTCGTATAAGAGAGTACGCTCGTAATTGACTCCATGCCATTTGCAATACTCGTGCCTTGCACCCAGTCCCTTATAATGCTCTTGAGCCCGCCTGACTACAGACAATGCTGCAGAAACGGTCACAACACGATTGGGTTGGGATGAGAGTATCGGTGTATCGTCGTGTTTCATGCGCCGCATTTTATACAATCGATCCACTTTTATTTTATATTTGTCGTGCAAATTCTTTACGGGACACCACCCGGTTCGCATTTGTTCGTCACACATGCCGCCCTCGCAAGGCCGGGTTTTTCTTAGGTACATTACATATACTACGCTACTCTAAAGCGTCTAACAATTCCTTAACAGAATCATCAACCTTATCACACAAAGCTTCTATGCGCTCGGAAAAACGCCCTATGATAATCTTCTCAACATCGCTTAAGACGTTGTTTGCAATGTCAACAATCAACCAATCCCGGTGACAGAGATTCTTCATCAGAGTAACCGCACAAGCCTGCAGACGGTCCTTTTGTAGGCGTCCCGCAACCACTGACAGTACGCGGGCTTGGCGGAAGGCGTCCCACCAGTGTTTCTTCACATCCAACTCTCCCCAATCCTTTTTGCTCCGCTCAAGGAACATATCTTCTATGCCGGGGGGGGGTATGTCGATTTCACAAGTCAACAACTGATCGTAAAAGCCCGAAACCAATTCCTCCGGCGGACTTAGTGCCAAAATGCACTTCATAAGGAATTCATCGGGTGCATGGGATGCAGCTGTCATTGCGGAGGGGGGTGTTGCGGCTACAGGCTTCGGCTCAGCGCCGGCGGTGGTTGCTGGGGGTACTGCGGCGGCCACAGGCGTAGGTTGGGATGCTGGGGATGCTGGGGGTACTGCGGCGGCCACAGGCTTCGGTTGGGATGCTGAGGATGCTGGGGGTACTGTGGCGGCCACAGGC
>BEGY01000135.1:10694-23788 GCA_002335675.1 Chlamydomonas eustigma | reverse complement strand
GACCTTGCTTTGCGGCTTTCACCAGCGCTTCTCCATCTTGACAGTCCGCTCGAGGAGCGTTGTCAGGCCACTCAAGAAGCAGACGGACCACATCCAAATGACCTTGCCTTGCGGCTTTCACCAGCGCTTCTCCATCTTGACAGTCCGCTCGAGGAGCGTTGTCAGGCCACTCAAGAAGCAGACGGACTATGTTTTTGCGACCGTTCTCAGTGCTTAATACCAATGCTTGTTCGCAATTAATCAACATATTCGATATTAATAGAAGTCTCATTGTAATCTCGTATCCATTCGAGATCGCCTCGATGCAACAGTCGACCACATCTTTGTCAAGGCAGGATCTCGGCATCTTGAGCAATCGGTCCAAAGTTGACAGGATGCAATGTTCACTCCCTCGACTCTTTCCGTGTTTGACAAGCATGAGGAGGGGTGCAGAGGTGCTATTGACGAGGATGCGAGCCATGACGTCCGGGTTGTCGCTGACGACGGACAACCATGCTTTGCATACGGACCAAGGTTGGTCATGGACTGACACCAAGGACAGGATCAGACCCAGCTCGTCTGAACTTGGTGCCATTCTGTTTTGTGTCATTTGAACCGTTTAAGCTTCCAGTTCACGCGCCAAGATCGGACAGTGGACGAGCTCTGCTCAAATGGCCGGTGAACGCACCGGGAGCGGACTGTGGAGACGGACATGCGTTGGTTTCAGTAGCAATGAACGGTAATCGCCCGCATGCTGCGAACATGAATGGGGGGCGTCCATGGATTCACAGGGGCCCGCGAAGGCCGTCCTGACGCGCCTCATCTGTCCGAGCTTGTCGTTCTCGGTGGACCCAGCGGCCACCGCATGATGAAATATTGCCGAGGAGGCGGGTTGTTCATCGCCCCACACGCACAGCTCTGCCGGGATGTGTCCGTACCGGACCCCCGACTTTGGCATCAGCTCGTTCAGCACCGTCTGGTCGCCGAAAGCCGGGTAGGATGGCCCGAATGGCGTCGTCCTCAGCGTAGCCAAGACGTCCATAAACAGTGACGTGATCGCTGGGCAAGATCGGATCACGTAGAAGCCTCCGTTGAACTGGAGGGTTTGCTGCGGCTGCGTTTGAGCATGTAACCCACCCTCTGTCATGCCATAGAACTGGATGCCGAGAGTCTTTGCCTGCTCGATCAGATCCATGATGCGCCATGGAGCGAAGAATTGGATGTCGGCGTCCGACACCACCAGCCACCTGTTGTATCCGTCGTCGGGCTCCTCTGACGCGGCAGCCAGCTCGCGGCACACGAACTCAATCTTGGCCTGGAGCGCCAGTTGCCAACCCTGCGTCCGGAACGTCCCTCGTGCTTTGGGTTCGAGTTGCAGGACACGGAGGTCGATGTTGTTCGCCTCCGGTCGCAAGGTGCCCATGAAGACGTCGAAGAGGGGCTTGTAGTTGGGAGAGGTCGAGGTCAGCATCCGGACTTTGCTGCGGCTGGGCGCTAGGATGTAGAACCAGGCGCGCTCGACGAAGTGCCCGGCCTCCGGATTGACGTTGACGGACACGGTGTCTCGGATAGCCTGGAAGAAGTCTTTTTGACGAGCATAGATCAGGCCAGCCTTGACGCAGAAGTTTGCGCCGGCCCACCACCGGAGGCGCAACGCCTCCGGCCATCCAGCCGGGAGGATCGCGTCCGGGAAAGGCCCCACCAGCCGCTCGAACCACTCCCCAAACGTCGTATTGCTGGGGTAGAGCTTCTCCCCCCATTGATGGATCTTGAACGCGCGGGTGGCGCTGTGCGGACCCAGTATGTGCGCCCTTGCGGTTGCCTCCGAGCGCCCGCTCTGGCTGGTCCGAGCATCCTCGATCAGCGAGCATAGGTAGTCGGTCGTTGAGGAGAACCGCTCGTACGCGATGTGCTGCTTCAAACAGCCTTGGCAGCACAAAACCAAGGAGTCACTGGCCGCAGCATTCTCAGCATCGTCCTTCATGCGAATGAGATGGTGCAGGTAGGTGTCTGATTCTCGTCCAACGTTCGGGAGCGGAGAGACGTCGGCCCCGGGGGGACACAACGCTTTCACGCCAGCAATATCCTGACCGCCCTTGTGGTAAACGAACAATCTGACGCGCGCCAGGAATCGTTCCTGGATTGCGGCGTGGGCCTCGGACAGCCAACCCAGATCCTCCCGGAAGTGGGCGACTACGATGTCGATGTTTGCTTCCATGTGCGCGCATATATGCAACCCTCACACAAAAACAGTCTAGACGACGAAACGCTGGAGCGCTGCTGCTGCTCTATCTGGCCACTCGAGGAGCAGACGGACCGCCAGGATCAGTGCCACACCCCATGCCAACACGAGAATCCAACACGAGAATGCCACATGTATTATTTTTTATTTTGTTCGCGCGAAAAACGCGCGCGCGCCTCGGCGGCGAGGAGGGTGCTCGTCGAGAGGAAAAAAGGCGGCGGGCTTAAGGTGAGCGCTCGGATCTGTGAGTGAATCAGATGGACGTGTACGTGTTTCAGGAAGCCGGAGTGGGTCGCGAATCCACGCACAAGGTGGGCATCTCTTGCAACCCCGAGCGTCGGCGACGCGCCCTCAGCACCGGGAGCGCCACCGGGTTCCGAACGGTGTACACACGTCGCCTGCACTGCAAGGGCTTCGCGCGCCTCGTGGAGCGCATCGTGCACACTGCGCATTCCAGGTACCATGTGCGAGGAGAGCATTTCCGGAACAGGATGCAGCATAGCTTAGACGCCATCGAGCTCGCGAGCACCTTCCTGGAGACCCTTTCATCATTCGATGATTCTTCATACCTAGGGTGTAAGGTCGGAACTCTGATCGCCAGATTGCGCGATCTCGAATGCGAGCTCGACAAGATGGACACCTCGGCCTAAGTGCATTTCATTCTTTCTTTCTTTTTGTTACACGGAATTAATGGCGTTCAACAGGTTCTTAAGGCCTTTGTAAACCGTATCTAAAGCATTGAACGCTATGGTGCGGCTGCTGACACTGCTGTTGCCCCCTGCTGCTGTCGCCTTGTCTGGGTGCACCAGAAGTCGCCAGTGTGACTTTGATGAGTCCATGTGCCCGAACATGTCGCTGATGGTCTGCTTGACCTCGTCCGGGCACAATAGTTGCAACGCTTCTTGCAACGCTTCCAGCTGCACTCGAAACGTCTGGTTCATTGCCATCGCATTATTCAGCTGATCGGTCATGCGATCCCTATCATGCATCCACTCCTTGTGGAGTTGCTCTAAGTCCCTGCGCTGTTTCCGGAAGTCCCGCTGCGCTAAATCCAACGCATTTATCTCCTTGTCCATGGATCGCCTCTCATCATCTATGATCCGGGCCTTCCTCTCCTGTTCCAGCCGCTGCTTCTCCAGCTGTTGCCCCTGTGTTTGCATGGCCCGTTTGCACTCCCTTTCCATAACACGTCGCTCTTCACATAGCTTCGCGTCCATGGCCTGCCTCTCGGCCTTCAAGGACAGCTTCTCAGTTTCGATGGCTTGCCGCTCAACCCTCATGACACGTCGCTCTTCAGAGAGCCTCGCGTCCATGACACGTCGCTCTTCACAGAGCTGCACGTCCAGGGCCTGCCTCTCGGCCTTCAAGGATAGCTTCTCAGTGTCTAAGGTTTGCCGCTCAGTCCTCATGACACGTCGCTCTTCATATAGCCTCGCGTCCACGGCACGTCGCTCTTCACATAGCTTCGCGTCCATGGCCTGCCTCTCGGCCTTCATGGACAGCTTCTCAGTTTCTAAGGTTTGCCGCTCAGCAAGCGTTACCTGCTGCATCTGCAGTTCCCGGCTTCTCTAACGATTGTCGATATCCCGCCGAAGTCTTTTAAGGTCCCGCTTCTGAGCCTCCATGTCAGCCTTCTGAGTCTCAATGTCAGCCTTCTGAGTCTCTATTGCAGCCTTCTGAGCCTCAATGTCAGCCTTCTGAGTCTCTATGACAGCCTTCTGAACCTCCATGTCAGCCTTCTGAGTCTCTATTGCAGCCTTCTGAGTCTCCATGTCAGCCTTCTGGGATTCCAGGGCCCGCATGTCGTTCTGGATGGCCAGCATCATCTCATTCGACGACGATGAGGTACGTTCCACCTGCAACCGCAACTCGCAGTTCTCCTTCCTCAGTCGGCTGATTGTTTCCTCGTTTTCCCGCAGTCGACTGAACATTTCTTTGAAACGTCTCGTAAGAATGTCGGCATTTTGTCTGAGTGTGGATGCAGCTTTGTTTACGACTTCCAGCAATTCCAGGTAATCCTTACGTTCAGAAACATCCAAAGATCCAGAACACCGTGAACGTTTGTTGCTCATATTTCAACAAATTTGCAAAAGCATTCGAAAACGTTTATTGCATCGTATTTTCCCGTACAGGTACGGCAGAATGTGCCCACGTCTTTGTTTTACATGGGCACTTCACGCGAATCGACATACATCCCAGGCATCCCAGGCATCCCGTGCACATCACGGCCGCCCAATCGGGCTATGGCGTCTTTTTTTCGCACCCGTCGTACACGGCCATGAAGTAGTCGATGTCGCGACGCCACATCTGTAGAGCGTCGTCCGCCTCCAGCGCCTCGACCGTCCGTTGCTTTTCGTCCTGGAGGGCGCGGAGCTTTGACAGCCGCTGATGCGTCATGGATCGCATGGGCATGGACAGCAGGTATCCGTAGCCTCGATCGTTATGGTCATCCTTGCGGTGGTCCTCCTGGTCCTCCTTGCTGTGATCCTGGTCCTCCTTGCTGTGATCATATTTGCGCATCAGGCCGACCGCCTCCATCGCTTTCTCGACGTGCTCGTCGTGCAGGTTCAGCGACCCGTCGACGACGAGCTCCACGAATCTGACGCGGTTTTTTAGCGTGCAAGCCTCCTCTATCGCCCGTGCGATCTGGATCTGCCGACGTCGGACGTACCCTTCCAGCCGCACCTCGCAGAAGGCCTCCAGGATCTGCTCCGCGCTCTCGAACCTCTGGATCTGAGACCGTGCGTTGAACAGGTGCATGTTCCCGGTCCCCAGACCCCGTGTGCCGACCATCCGGAGCTCCGCCTCCAGGCGCGTCAGGCGCTCGTCGGTGGCGCTCCGGGCGAGCCAGGAGTCCGCCGCGGTTTCGTAAGAGAATTGGACGGTGAAGCGGACCGTCGCTTCGCTGGACTCGTTCGAGAAGCTCCGGATGTCATCGCACCGCTCCACGAGCGCCTCGAGCGCCTCCCGAAAGTCGTCGGTCCACATGCCGATGGGCAGCTCCGACACGACCGCGGCCTTCGGGGCCGACCGCGTCACGACGCCCCTGGACCGCCGCTTGCTCAGGTCCTCGCCGGTCGCCTCTATCTTCCCGAGGTGGCCGGCGCACCAGGGCTCCAGGCGTTCGCGGCCTTCCATCCAGCGCTCGCCGCGGCGGTCGATCCATGCTCGGACCGCGTCTGCGACCTCTCGGGGGTTGTAGGAAGGCACCGTGGTGCTGTAGCCAGTCCCGATGCCGGTGGCCCCGTTCAGCAGCACGATCGGGAGCACCGGTAGGAAGTGTTTGGGTTCGATCGGGACGCCGTCATCGGTGAGGGTGGTCAGGACGTCCGCGTCCGCCTCCCTGAAGAGCGCCGACGCCAGCCGAGACAGCCGCGTGTGGATGTACCTGGGGGACGCCCAGTCCGTACCGCCCGCGAGGCGGGTCCCGAACTGCCCGATTGGCGACAGGAGCGGGGCGTTGTTGCCGCTGCCCACGTAGTCCTGCGCCATGCACACCAGGGTGCCCTGCATGGACGCCTCCCCGTGGTGGAAGCAGGTGGCCTCCGCGACGCAGGCAGCGAGCTGCGCCACCCGCATCTCCCGCTTGCCGTCGTTCAGCTTCCGCTTGAAGCACCCGTGTATTGCCTTCCGCTGCGACACTTTCAGCCCGTCCACCACCGACGGGATGGACCGCAGCACGTCGTAGTTGCTGAAGTGCACCAGCTCGCGCTCCACGAAGTCGGAGAAGGGCACGTCGCACTTGCCGTACTCGATCGTCCTGGACGGCTCGTACGTGCGGAGCCACGCCTTGCGGTCGTCGGCCCGCTTCTTGTCGAAGGCCTTTGCCAGCGCCTCCCGCGTGGCCCCGTATCCGCATGCGCCGGAACCACTCTCGCGCCTCCTCGGCCGTCGAGGTGCCCAGGCCCTTGTAGTACTTGCTGTTGCACTTGGACGCGAGCCCCGGGTTTTCCTGTCGCCACGCCTCGAACTCGCTGGCGTTGTAGAACTCGAGCGGTGGGCGGGGCGGCGGGAAGAACGCCTTGACGACCGGGGTGAGCAGCGCGCAGAAAAAGCCGTCGAGGCGGAGCAGGCTCGGCCACTGCTGCATGAACAGGTTCATGACCAGGCCCTTGATGTGGCTGCCGTCCGTGTCGGCGTCCGTCATGAGCATGACGCGCCCGTACCGGAGCTCGGCTGCCGACGCGTACGCCTTGCCGGTCTGGAGGCCCAGGATCTTCTTGATGGCCGAGATCTCCGCGTTGGAGGACACCTTGTCCGCGCTCACGTCGCACACGTTCAGCACCTTGCCGCGCAGCGGGAACACGCCGAACCGGTCCCTGCCGACCACGGACATCCCGGAGACGGCTGAGGCCTTTGCGCTGTCTCCCTCCGTCAGGATGAGCGTGCACTTGTCGCTGCGACCAGTCCCGGCCCACTCCGCGTCCTCCAGCTTCGGCACAGACACGCGTGCGCGCTTGGACCCGTCCGACTTCTTGGCTTCCCGGTCCATCGCAACGCCGCTCAGGCCCACCAGGCGCACCACCAGCCCTTCAATGCGGTACAGCTTCTCGACGAACGCGTCCGGCACCTCGACCTTCTGTCCGAACTGGGACACCGGAGTCGTCAGTGTCTCCTTCGCCTGCGAGTCGAACTTGGGGTTCGGCACCGTGGCCCGGACGAACACCAGCAGGTTGTCCTTGACGTACTGCGGCTTCGGGCTGCCGCTGCCGCTGCCGCCACCGCCCTTCCGACGCTTCTCCACCAGGTCGCACAGTCGGCGGCTGATCTGCTGGACCACGTGGTCCACGTGCCGGCCGCCGCGCAGCGTTGCGACCCCGTTGACGAACGAGACCTGGCGCAGGCCCGTGCCCT
Source organism: Chlamydomonas eustigma (assembly GCA_002335675.1). Lineage (NCBI taxonomy): Eukaryota > Viridiplantae > Chlorophyta > Chlorophyceae > Chlamydomonadales > Chlamydomonadaceae > Chlamydomonas > Chlamydomonas eustigma. The sequence goes on along the minus strand of BEGY01000135.1, from coordinate 16,713 downwards.
CCTCAAGAAACGCCGCAGCGATCTCCCAGCCGGCGACGCGGGCGTAAGCGTGCGGCTGTCCCTCGGCCAGGAAGAGGCCCACGTACTTGTCGAAGGCCTTGACCTCCAGCCGGTCGCCGTCCAGGAACACCGACACGTCCGACGGCGTGAGCGCCGCCACGTCATAGGCGCGGCGCACGAACAGTGCTCACATGTCTGGCGATAGTGCGAGCAGGCCCATGCGCGCGTAATCCGGGAGGAATCGGACGGTCGTATAAGACCGCTTCAGCCGCGACTTCTCCACCTCCGGCGGCAGCGTGACCGACATGTTGTGCTCGAACCGCTGCCGGAAGCGCAGGCCGCGCTTCCGGTCCACCACGTCGACCTCGAAGTACTTGGACAGGATGTTGCACGCCTTGGCCCCGATGCCGTTCTGCCCCCCGATGGTCCGGCCTCCTCCTCCATCGGCCGCGTCGTCGTAATTCGCAGAGGTCAGCAAGTGCCCGAAGATCAGCTCCGGAACGTACATGCCATCTCCGGTCCGCTCGACCGGGATGCCGTCGCCGTCGTTGGAGACGGTGACGCTCCCGTCTTCCCCGATCGACACGTCGATCCGCTTTGTCGGCTGGACATCATCCGACGCTGTCTGCATCTGCCTCGAGCGCACGCAGTGGTCGATCGCGTTGACCAGGATCTCGTCAAAGATCTTCAGCAACGCGGGCACGTACTGAATGTCCGTACGCAGCACCATTCCGCCTCCTTTCTCAGCTCCGCCTCCGCCCGCTTTCTCAGCTCCCAGCACGTACGCCGCTGTCGTCTCCGGGGTGGTCGGGCCGACGTACATGTCTGGTCGAAGCAGCACGTGCTCTCGGTGGCTCAGGCGCTTGAACTGCGCGGCTTCCATTCGGTTCTACTGTTTTTGAACATACAACACGCCATCCTTTACGTTGGTGACCGGGCACCCCTACGCGTCCCCTCCGATCGTTCCTCAGAAATCCGGAAACCGGCGGTTTACCCTCCCGCCGTTGTTGCGCAGAATGCGAACCCAACGGCAAGTTGCGGACGTAGAGACGCACTAGGCAGCTTCTAGGCAGCGCCGTCAAAAAATTGGTGAACTCCTCCGCGATGCGTCAAGAAAACAATGATCATGCAGAATAATCAACAGATCAAAGTTGAGGAGATCGCAAGTAAGCCTACAGTGCCACCTAAGCGTAGTACGCGTTCTGCAGTAGCAACGGTTCCTGCGGTTCCGGTGGTAGCAGCGGTTCCGGTGGTAGCAGCGGTGGTAGCTGCGGTTCCGGTGGTAGCAGCGGTTCCGGCAGTAGCTGCGGTTCCGGCAGTAGCTGCGGTTCCGGCGGAAGCTGCGGTTCCTGTGGTAGCCTCCGACGCATCCAAGAGACGGCGAATTCACATTGAAACCGTCGAGAACGCAGCCCTGCAAGGGTTGGATGCCGCTGCGAGGATTTCGAAATCCTTGTCACGGAAGATGGCCGATTCTGCAGAATTAAAAGGCGGCGTAGAGGAGGACATGGCAGACATGGAACGCATGTCAAGTCGCGCGAACGCGCTTGCGGCTTCTCTGAAGTCTTTGAAGAATGTATTGAGCGCCGTCAAAGGTCTTTCCGAAGACGCATAACCCAGGTAAGTACCAAGGTTTTTTCGCAAAAAAGACTTCGGTATTCGGTGTAAAGGAAAGGAACATGCGAAAGGACCACATGTCGTGGACGGAACACCTGCAGTTGGGGCGCCGGATCAGTGTCGAGGGCGGGTTTGAGGTCAAGTTGGCGGCCGTGCGAGAGGTCGTCGGAGTCCGACCGGACTTGCAGCGCGTGATCGTGGAGGGCCTGCCAAGCCCGCTTCTGTTCGACCACCAGATTGCCGACCTCCACGCGGCCTCCACGCGCGCGGAGGGGTTGGAGCTCATGGACGCGTCCACGGTTCCCTGCATCTACGTGACGACGTTAACAGGGACAACCCGACGCGCGCACGCCCTGATCCTGCGGCTCAGTTCGGATGATGAGGATGATGACGCGATCCTGCGGGTGGCCGAACACAGCCGGCAGATGACGCTCCAGCATGGAGGCACCGTCATGCAGGCGGGGACGTTACCCCCGCAAGAGATCTCGACTTACAAGGCAGACAGCGGGTACGTCAAGGCGGACGACGACACGGGCGATGTTCGCCCGTACCAGGCGCTCTCTGAGGCGGTCCGCGCCCGAGTCCGGGACTCCCTGAACGCGGAGTGGGCCGACGCGTGTCTGACGGAGCTGGACGTGCTTCGGATGTGGCCGGGGGGCGACGAGACGCTCTATGTCATGGTGGACGATGGAGGTCTGCCCGTAGCGACCGTCGGCATTGACAGGAAGGGTTGGGTGCCGATGGTGCGCTACCTATGGACCTGTCCTGGGCAACGAGGTCGCGGCCACGGTTCGCGAATGCTGCAGCATGCTCTTCAGAACGTGGAAGCCGCCGGGTTCACGGAGGCGGTCCTGTTCTGCGACGACAGCCTGATTCCCTTTTACGAGGCTCGGGAATGGCAGCGTTCGCACGTCGTCGAAGAAGCCACGTTCATGGTCAGGAGATTCAAAGCTACCGAACAAGAAGCATTCGTGGATCCATTGGGGATGTACGGGTTTTACGGGTCCGTACCATTCGATCCTATACAAGAGCATTTGGAGCAAAACCCCTTATAAAACATTCGAAAGCGCGGAACAAGCAAGCATGAGCAAGCGACGATCGGAATGCGTGGACCTGAACCGTACCTTGGACGAATTGATCAAGGCCAGACGGACACCTGTCGCGGATGATCCTCCTCCCAAGTCTCGTCCAGGAAGAGGATTCCTGGGACGAATGATAGCTTTGGACGACAAACACCGTTCGATGGGCAATGACAATCCTCGTAAAGGACTGCTCATGGTACTGCTCAGGGATGCGGGCTTCCCGGGGTATCCTCCGAGCCGGGATGCTAGGGAGTGGACGGAACGCGTGACAGAGGGCCGCAGCACCTATTCCATCGTGGTCAGTAACCTGAGCGCTTACGTGACCGTCGATGACCTTTCTCAGATGTTCAGAGAGGAGCACGGAGAGGTGGACGCGTCTTCCACCGATCTGCGAGTTGGCAGGGCTTCCATCAAGTTCCGCACGCAGGGAGGGCGAGATCGAGCTTTCAGCAAGTACAGCGGATGCTGCCTGGACGGCCAACCGATGCACGTAGAAATAGTATAGTTTTTTTTGAATGTCCTATGAACGTGCCGTGTAAAATCTAAGCAAAGACGCGAATCCACAAGCTAGGTTGAACAAAAACAGGGCCATTAGGATTCCGATGGCGAGGGCGAACGATAGGGCCGCGATCTCGACAGGTTGTGGGATGGCTGCGATTGTGGATGAGGCCTCTCGTCGCGCGAGCGAGATGGAGTACGGCTCCTCATTCTTGCCGAGCTGTGCGTTGACGTCGTCGTGCGCGCGCACCGTCCATTCGAATAGGGCGTCGCGCCCGAGCTTGAGCGCCGCATCCAGGGACGACGCGACCTCAGGACGATCCGTGTACCTCTGGAACGAGGTCGCGCATGCCTCGCATGGCAGCACGCGCGCGATCCCGTTGAAGAAGGCACGATACACGGCGACTGTGTCTGCCGATGGGTTCGCCCTAGGGTAGCCCAGGGCGACGCAGTGCATCGTGCGCCACACGGGGGGTCCCCAAATCTCCGGCCGCATCCCTTTACGTTCACTGGACGTTCTCGGGTGCGTCCGAGGAACGCGCACGCGTCGACAGGCTCCTGGCCAGCCGTTCCGCGACGGCCGGGCCGACACGGCGCTTCCCACCCGACACGGTCACGTTGGTCAGCACCGACCGAGGGTCCTCTTGCGCGGACAGCCGGGCGCAGAGCTCCCCGATCGTCTCGCAACCCAAGCGGTCCAGCACCGCGTTCGCGATCGGGATGGACACGCGCGGGATGGCGCACAGCTGCAGCACCGTAAGGTTCCGAGGGAACAGCTCGACGTTGTCCGCCTTCTTGAGGCGGACCGTGTCGAGCCAGCTGCTACCACCACCGCCGACGCAGCCGACATCTATTTTCGCCCGAAGATGCTGGAGGAGCGCGACGGTCTCCGCAGCCCCTCTGACCACGGTGACCGGGACGCCGTAGGAGTACGTGCACCTTAGGATCGCCGTGTGCACGGCGCCGACGGTCACCCCGGTAAATCCGATGAGGACGTCTGAGGGTCCCGCGAAGTTCACGTCGCCCTCGACGACGATGCCGACGGACAGGCCGGGGACCTGCTCCCTCATCGCGCGCATCCGGCACTTTTGCTCCGAGTACCGCCCGTCTCGGATCGAGGCGGCCAGGTCCGTCAACGTCTTTCGCTCAAAAATCACTCGGTGCCTCCCCGAGTCGCGGCACCGGAGGTGGAAATCACCGACCTCCAGGTTCTCGTAAGTCACGTCGGACGGCAAAAGGTCCTGGAACGTCGCCCTCTCTCGGTAGTCGACGACGAGGTCCATCCTTGGCGAAGCAAGGTTAAGGTGGGCTTACGCCGTCAAACGACGGCCCACATGTCCGAGCTCAGGCCTACCCGAGCCTCCGCATGAACGCCGTCCCGGGCGTCACCACGTGCATACGGAATGGACTGACACCAAGGACAGGACTAGACCCAAAAACCCTAAACCCTAAACCCCCCCATTGCGCTTTGGTAAAAAAGAAACAGCACGATGCCCATTACAGGCCGCAAGCGCAGCAGTTGAGCAGCCACCCCGACGGCCGGCGACGCAGCGTGACGTCCACTCGGGTCAGAATCCTTGAGATTTTTCCTTGGATCGATTCGATCTTCTGCTTCACCAGCATGACCTCTTCGGACCACAGTTTGAAGTGTTTGGAGTGCAAGTCGTCGCCGTTGAGCAGGTTCAACGTCTTTTTGAAGGCATTTTTCTCTTCGTTCAGGCGGTGGAGCCGCATCTTCAAATCCTGGAACTTCAGGTGGACCACGCTCACGTAGTATGGGGTGGACTTCCAGGCGGGGATCAGCGCGTGACGGAGGATCTCCTCCTGGGGAAATACATCGTGAAAGCCGTCGTCTAAGATGCAAGCCAGGCAGTACACGATTGCGTGCGGGATGTTGTCATCGTTTAGCAGCTTTTGCACACCCTCCACATTCCCTTGGATTATCTCTTTCTCCAGGAGCTCCATTGCGTTGCAACTACACTTCTCTAATCAACTCCCAAATTTTTGATGGATTCTCTGACATGTCCACCTAAGGGCCACGTCCTCGCAGTTACCGTTACTGTTACCGTTACCCGAACGTGCGGCCAGACTCCTCGAGGTACTCCTCGAGGGCCTTCACCTCGTGCTCCTCGAACCCTGGGTAGTTCACTAGCTCGTCGAACACTACTACGCCACCTACTGGCATCAGGGGCGCTAGCGTGCGCAGGCACGTGACTGTTGACGAGTACAGGTCGCAGTCGACGTGCAGGAGCGCAATCTCCGTGCCGGATTGCGTCAGCTGCTGTGCAAACAGCGGTAGCGTGTCCTCGAACCAACCGGGAACCAGGTTGACATTCTGACGCACTTCTGGCTTGTTGCCGCCGGTCTCGAAGAAGCCTGCGGGGTACCCCTCCCGCCAGTCCTCCGGGAGGCCTTGGAAGCTGTCAAAACCGTAGACGATGCGATCAGGGTAGGCGTCGGCAATGCGGTTCATGGTAGTCCCTGTCCAGACGCCGCACTCGACGAGGACGCCTTCAGTGGGCAGGATCACGTGCTGGAGGACATGGGCCAGGCTCTTGACGCCAAGCTTGGGGACGACGTCGGAGCTGGCTACGCTTGCGAGCGACATTTAATGTAGTAGTCCCTTTTTTCCCCGTCAAACGACGGCCCACATGTCCGAGCTCAGGCCGGGGTCCAGCAGGTACCCGTAGGGTAGGTAAAAGTACCCGGCGTCCCCCCACGCCGGCCCCCAGCTGTTCCTCATGATCCACACCGACCTTGCGTCGTCGTAGCCCACGCAGAGCACCGCGTGCCCTCCTAGGCACTCCTCCTCGGCTCCCGGC
>BEGY01000134.1:42794-127912 GCA_002335675.1 Chlamydomonas eustigma | reverse complement strand
AAGTTGCGCTTACTTGCCTTTTCTCTGTTTTATTTATCAGGAGCCATTAAGTACCAAGAGCTCTACATTGAAGGCTGAGAGTAGTGGGGGCTGGATGAGAAGCACTTCCTTTGCCGTGGGAGGAGCGGCAGCTGCCACCAGGAGCAGCATCATGAGCGCTGTGTCTGAATATCTACCGGTGAGATTGTGGGGATGACAGAGAAGGTGTGATAAGGTTTGAGACAAAATGGTGTGGCACATCAGCAGACAGGAACTGTGAATAGTGTTTCATGTGCATCCTTTTATATACTATCAGCTTGCCTAGCAGTTCCTGGCAGCTACCAGATGGTCTGATGGTATCCAGGATGGTCTGATGGTATCCTGCTACCAGATGGTCTGATGGTATCCTGCTTCGTTCTTTCCTTCACAGTTGCCTCTGCAGGCAGACTAGGCATAAATATGATAAAGAAACGGAGTTTTGGGTCACATAGGCTGTATCAGGGTTTTGGGTCACATAGGCTGTATTAGGGTTTGGGGCCACATTACCTGTAGAAGCTTTTTTAATTACTGTAACAAGCCTTAATGAAAACCCGGTACTTACAGGACTTTGAAGAAGAGGAAGATGTCGAGGAGGAGGAAGGCATGCCCAAGGAGGTTCCTAGTCATCACACTGCCAAGGCATCTGCTGCAAAGCCAGATGCCAATACAGATTCAATTCATGCCCCTGCTGACCAAATGTCTGACATCTCCACAGACAGCAGCATTGTCTCTGAACAGAAGATGGAGCTGAAGCCGTTACCACCCTCCTTTGTCAGACCTCCACGAGCAGTAGTGCAACAAAGCACGAAGGAAGAGGTCAGGAAACATCTCTCTAACAAGCATAGACTGAATGATAGTGTCTGAGTCATGTAATTAGAAAGAAGATTCTCTACCCTTTCTGAAGCAAGAGCAATGAGGACCCTGCCTGCTCCTATATCTGTTCCTAAATCGAGATGCCACAAGCCAGATTATGGGCTGAATACATACAACATGTTGCCTCCTTCAACAAGGTGTTATCCGCGACTTCTGAGGAGTACTCAGATTATGATGATGACCACGAGGATGCAGCTTCTCCTCAGCCGCTGCCTTCTGTTGCACAGAGGCAAGTGACCTCTAGGGTGAACATCCCTCCAGCTCTTGGATCCACAACAATGGATGAGATTGATGACATACTGGACTCTACAATGGAGGAGACACCCACCGGCGGCACTGTAGCAAGAGGTACAACCAATCAGGGTGCTGTTGGAAAACTTTTTGGGAGAGGAGCAACCGCTGACGAGGAGGAAGTAGAGGATGATGATGTATCCTTCTTCTCAGATCCTGAGAGCAGCATCGGTGAAGAGAGCAGAAAGGGGCAGCAGCCAAAGGGGAAGACAGGGGTGGTTCATAAAACAGTGAAGCCTCCTCAAACAGTTGCCAAGCAGCCCCAGAAAGCGGCTGGTAAGTGTGCTTGAAGGAAGATGTGACTGGTTTGTCATCACTTTGTAGCAGCAGTGTTGAGATGAAGTAAGAATATCATGGACTTGAAGGAAGATGTGACTGGTTTGTCATCACTTGGTAGCAGCAGCAGTGTTGAGATGAAGCAAGAATATCATGGACTTGAAGGAAGATGTGACTGGTTTGTCATCACTTGGTAGCAGCAGCAGTGTTGAGATGAAGTAAGAATGTCATGGACTTAGGAAACCACAGGATTTAGACAGATTCAGCTTCACCCCTTCACACTTCAGCGTAGCATCTCAAGCGAAGTGTTTCTCTTGCTATGGTGTGCAGCTAAAGCACAGTCCAGCTCTGGAAGCAGCCTCGGCCTCTCAAGCACCTCATCAGAACAAGCTGTCTCCAGTAACCTCTCAAGATCACCATCGTAAGTGTAGTGCATGGCCTGCGTAAGTGACACATAACATTTTGAAATGAATTCTGATGTCTAGTGCTCTGCGTTTCACAACTTCAGAAAAATCCTTCTCAACATGTCTCACTCCTTCTTCTCTTCCTCTCAGGCGGTCACTCCCTCCAGGTTCCCGTCGGATCCACCGTCAGGAGACAGGGCGCAGCAGCCTGAGTATCCTTCCACTGGAGGAAGAGAATCAATACGACGTCGAGGGGGCTTCCATTGACTTTGACTTGGATGATGAAGACATTGCAGCTCAGCTGTCCATGGACATCAACAGTGCATCAACAACCCCCCAGTGAGTAACCGCTGTAACTAACCAGTACATGAAGCTCTTGATGAATGATAGAATGTGAAATACTGATCTCAGCTCTGTACCTCCTTTCACATGAATCTAGTAAGTTCTGTACGTCCTTGCACATGCCATAACATTCATGACTTCATTATAGGGCGCAGGTCCATGGACACATATCACTACTGAATAAAGAGTAATGCTTGCTGCACCATGATATAAGAGTAATGCTTGCTGCACCATGATATAAGGTGTTGCATCAATGACAAGGGTCTTGATGACAAGAAGGTCTTATTAAGCTTCATGACCACCGTAGCTCATGGAGATCCTTTGTCTCGCATTCTAACAGGCGCCCAAAGACAGCTGCTAGTAAGCAAGCCGCTTCTTCCTCATTCCGGAAGCCAGCACAACAGCCACAAACTCGACAGCAGACACAACTCCAGCACTCCATTACCTCAGAAGAGATGGGTATGACCACAGCTGACCTGGAGGAGGCCCTTGCCAGTGAGAATGATGAATCAGAAGAGTATGGTAGTGGGGCTGGCACTAGAGGGGGAGGTGCATATCAGCAGTCCACAGGCTATAGATACACCAGAGCGCAATCTGCGCGGTATGATGATAACAGCTCTTATAATGGCGGCTATGGCGGCCAATATGACAATTATGGCTATGACAGCAGAGCAGCTGCTCCTACCTCATATGGAGGGAAAAGTGGTTATGGTGGTGGTAGGCAAGGAAGCTTAGGCTATGCAGGAGCAGTAGGCAGCAGTTCTTACCAGAGGACACATTCTACAAGATATTGAGAAGCGGCTTTGGAGACGGACATTTAAATTGTCCCCCAGAGTATTCTAACCCCCCCTGAAGAATAATTGCGAAGACTTGTAACAATAATTGTTCATCTTAGGGTTGGATTTATATGGAAATGGTGCTCTTGGCTCAAAGGCAGTTTTCTGCTGAAGACAGTTCTTTTGACGTTGTTGTAAAATGTTCAAGAGCATTAGCGTTGTTGGTAAGAAGCTGCAGCAACGTCGTGCACATAACAATTATTATCCTTACTGCTTTATAACACTGAATATTGTTCAGTGTTATAACACAGATTGCAACGAACTACTGACATTACCTGCTTACTGACACGTCATACAGACGTGGTGTTTCTCTCCGACTTCCGCTTCTTGATTTTCTGCTTGATTTCCCAGAGTCTTAGCTCATTAATAATTATCCAAGTCAGCCCCCTAGATTGTTTGAAGAGGAGATCACATCAGATGAAGGATGCGTGCAGAAGAGGAAAATTGTCTGCAATGTCTTCGTCAAATTGCATAAAGTTTTTCTCAATCAAGCCAAAATTCTGCTCCCCAAACTTGCACCCTCTGCCACTGCGAGGATACGCTGCTGATACTGGTGTCACTGAAGGTGACTTTGGGATGATTCGCTGATTCTTAATAAAATAAATAAAAAATCGGAATCGAGGATACACTCCCGCTACCTCTTAGCCCTTACAGAACATGCTGGTAAACTTGCAACACCAGGCCCAGATTACTCAGCTGTTCAGAGGAATCTTGCGCTAGAGCTGGTGCGAGTGACAGAAGCAGCCGCCCTAGCCAGTGGAAGGTATGAATCATTAGAATTTAGAAAACTGGCTCTAGCAGATGATGTGGTCTGATTCAAATGATTGCTAATGATGCAATCAGATGGCTTGGAAAAGGAGACAAAAATGCAGCAGATCAGGTAAAAAATAGTATCATGTACATTTTAATTACCTGTCTCGCCCCCTCTCCTTGAATGTTGACACGCAACACTCATTACAACAAAGATTCTGACATGTTGACATTATTGTTCTAGGCTGCAGTGGACATGATGAGGAAAGTGCTCAACAGCGTTCACATGGATGGTGTGGTAGTTATTGGAGAGGGTGCCAAGGATGAAGCTCCAATGCTCTTCTGTGGGGAGAGGATTGGGGATGGAAGGTCTGAGATTAGTTTTAAATTCTTGAGTTCACAGTAGATGGTTCAGGCGTACAATACGACATTGTTAGCCTGGAAATGTTTCATTCTTCCCTCCCTCCAAACTCTTGAATATAATTCATTATATCTGTATGTTTAGCTCCTCCATGGAAGTTGACATTGCTGTGGATCCTCTCGACGGCACCTCCCTGACAGCTCAAGGCAGAAATGGAGCAGTTTCTGTAAGGTCTTAAGGTCTTGTCAAGTCATGTCATGTATGAACACTGAGTTCTTTGTTTGTTGCTGTGTGTATCTTCCCTTATCTTTCCATGTCTTTCCATATCCTCCCTTATCTGCTGCATTCAGGTGATAGCTTTAGCTAGCCGGGGCTCCTTGTTTGATCCTGGACCTGTGATGTACATGGACAAGCTGGCTGTTGGACCTGATGTTCCGCATCATGTAGTCAGCCTGGACTTCTCAGTAGCTGACAACTTGAAGGCTGTTGCTTCTGCTTTGAACAAACCTGTCAGGTAATCACCTACAATGATAGATCATTACATGGTTACTCAAGTAATCCTCCATATTACTAACTTTCAGGATCTGCAGAAGAAACAATTTCTCGCCGCAACTCATGCCTACAGTAGAGCTTGACTGTTAAGCTCCTTCTCTCTGTACAATCACGCAGTGATGTCACCGTTATGGTCCTGGATCGCCCTCGCCATGCCACTCTCATCAATCAGATCCGTGAAGTTGGAGCCCGCATCCGCATGATCTCTGATGGTGATGTTGGAGGTGCCATAGAGGTTGCCAAGCCTGACCCCTCAGTGGATATTTTGATGGGTATTGGTGGTACTCCAGAAGGTGTCATTGCAGGTGCTTAATTATTGCACTCGTCTCAGGTCCAGGACATTCAAGCTTCTTAGGGTTTATAACAGAGGTTTATTTAATAAAAATTTGCGTAGGAGATTATTTAGCTACTCTATTGTTGTCTCACTCTTCCCATCTCTGGCTGTCAACTCCACACTTCTGATCATGTATGCTCCAGCTGCTGCTCTCAAGTGCTTGGGGGGGAGTCTTCAAGGCAGGTTATGGCCCAGGAATGATGTGGAGCGAGAAGAGGCTTTAAGGCTTGGGTACAAACTGGAAAAAATCCTACACACTGAAGATCTATGCAAGGTGACTATAATCTCCCTCGTTCATCATAGATCTTGATGAAAATGGGAACTTCTAATTCATGTAATTTGTCTGGCATTAAGGTAAGCCTTTTGAAATTCAAATATGTTCCCTGCATTTTCTTGACGTAGACATGGAGTGTGCGTAATATTGGTGCATAACCTAATTCCTAAATGTCCAGTAAGGTTGAGCCTTCAATGCTAATTATCATGTTCTCTTTGTTTCTTCAGGGCGATGATATCTTCTTTGCTGCAACTGGTGTATCTGATGGTGATCTCCTGCACGGCGTGAGATACACTTCTGGAGGAGCTCACACGAACTCATTAGTCATGAGATGCAAGTCCGGGACAGTTAGGTAGGGATTTCATGGCTGGATGAGAGAAGGTTTATTGAACACCTGTTAGCACTGAAGTACTGTCCACATCTGATCATGTGTCTTGTCTTTCTAATCTCATTGTAGGTACATTCAGACCTTTCACAAGTGGGCAAAACCAAGTGTCACCAACATTCCCAGCTCAGATCAACGACCTTAACAACAGTTTCAGGAGTTGATATAATGACCTGTACATATAATAAAGTGCATAAGGAAAATTCTTTTACAGTATAAGAATAAGTATAATGTATATAGGTAGGTAAGTAGGTAGTTTAGATAGGACTGCACCCACGAGCGTTATGTAAAGTTGTGAACATCTCTGTTCAAAAATATCATTCTAATTACTACTGCGACTGTAAAGCTACAGTTAAGGATTCTGAACGAAGTTTTTTTCATTATGGTTTCGGAGATGTTGTTCGCCCAAAAGCAGTCAGCATTAATTAACGGGAGGATTGTGTTTTGAGAGATGGTGAGAAGCCTGCTGAAGATTGGTGGTCAAAACTGGCTGAGGTCTTTGTCCACGTATTTACAAAATCACAGCATAGTGGAGGGCATCCTCAATGTATCAAACTACATCTCTTATAACAAGCTACATTTTTCATCCACATTTGGAGGCATATTCCAATGCAAAGCACAGCAGTGGAGACCACAATCAAATGCATCATTCAACAATGACAATTGTACTGTCCTTGATGGGAGAAGGTAAGGCCAAAACAATCCTAGTGAAATAACACAAATTTTCAAATATGTTCAAATGGAGAAGGACATATTCATATGGAGAACCCATCCTCGATATGAATTTTAACTAAATGTTTTAAAGAATGGCATGAATTGCCTGCCTTCTGCGTTATGATTTGCAGGGTGGCTAGCGAGTGGATATCCGAACTGTCAGTGCAGGCATCTCAGTTGACAAGATTGATGGGACGGCAGCCTGGCTTGGCTGTAATCTTAGCGGGAAGGAGGCCGGACTCAATGCTATATGTGGCAAGGAAACAGGAAGCATGTCAAAAGGTATCCATCATTAGTCATATTAGGTGTGCAAATACCACCTTCCTTCCTACTGTTTTTTAAGAATTATAAAGCAGGTAGAAGATCACTAGATTCATGTATTCGTTTCACCTGCTTCCATGATATGCAACGAGGACGATGTTTGTGACATTTTGCTCTGACACTCTTATCTGACATCCGCTTATTTGAAATTTTTTTCCTCAAGGTTGGGATTTTCTCAGAGCTGATCTCTTTGTCAGAAGACATTCTTCAGACGGATTTTGAGGCTGAAGTCAAGCGTGTATGCAACCAAGAGCATGTTGATGGAGTCCTCATACAGCTTCCGCTACCTCGACATCTGGATGAGAATGCATTGCTAGAGAGTTTAGACCCAGGAAAAGATGTTGATGGCTTCCATCCTTTGAATATGGGGTAAGAATCATACCTATCTGAGAAGGTTTGGTTACACAAAGTCGGCAAGATATGCATGCACTGCTGCAGAGCTAGAAATACAGGCTTTACCTGATGCATCTGCATAATGCAAAGAAAGGCAGGTCTTTCATTTTGGTCTCCTTAAGGCGCTTGTTGATGAGAGGAAGATCCAGCTGCCTGGTGCCCTGTACACCCCTGGGGTGTTTGGAGCTGCTGAAGAGGTGTGGAATTAGTGTAAGAGGACGCAACTGCGTGGTGGTGGGGGACTCAAATGTGGTCGGCACACCCCTTGCTGTGATGCTCAGGGATCACGGGGCTGCAGCTGTCACTGTCTGTCACAGAATCAGCTACACAGAGTGAGTTCATCAGCTACACAGAGTGAGTGCAGAAGAACAGTTACCTCGCAGTAGTCCTCACTTGGGCTCCCATTCGTGAAGTTCAATATTTTGGGGGGAGGGTACACTATGATCAGAAGGCCTCCTGCTGCAGCTCTTCCTCTGCTACTTTTCAGGTGGTTTGAGGATCAGTTTAAAGTTGAGGCCATGAGATCTTCTGCAGCTGCCTGCCTCCCTCTGTTGCCTGGGCCTCACTCCCCTGGACATGACAGATTAATGCAGCGTCTTGAGGGTGGGGACCAGCCATCCCCAGATGCTGGGTTGCAGGCCAACAGATTACCTGAAATCACACGTACTGCAGACATCCTGGTGGTGGCCATAGGGTACGTCCTTCAAACAAATGTGATCTTCCAGATGATTGTAAAACTAGCAGCCTGTATTCTCTGCTGTGCAGCTCATGGCTGCGGTACAGAACAGCTCAAATGCAGCTGGATAATAGCTTCCTGTATTTTGTACAGCTGATGGCTGTAGAACAGTTTGTATACAGGCATGTCCAGAAGACCATGACAGGTTTAGCACATTCAACCCGCTGCCCTGGATTGTTGATCAGGCACCCTGAGCTCATCAAAGCTGACTGGGTAAAGCCGGGTGCAATTGTGGTGGATGTGGGTATCAATGTAGTGCCACCCTCAACGTCCCTGACACCTTCATACCTTGAAAGGCCAGCTTCTTCCACACTATCAGAGGTGGAGCAACCAGGTCCTTCAACACCTAACGCTGCCTTGAGGTCCAGACCCTTTCTTCCCTTTGACAATACTGATGAAGAGTTTAAGGACCTGTCTGTTGTGATGAAACCGGGATCTTACCAAGTTGTGGGAGATGTGGATTTTGAGGATGTTCGCAAGGTATAAAAACTTTAGGCCCTGCCAACTGTTACAAGTACTGATGATACAAACACTACAAACTCTTCAAACTATTCTTGGTTATATTGAAGAGAGTGGGAGCTTATACCTGGCATTGATTGTATGTGCAGGTTGCTTCTGCTCTAACTCCTGTACCTGGGGGTGTGGGTCCAATGACTATTGCTGCCGTGCTCCACAACACAATGGAGGCTGCTAAGCAGGCGTTTAATCGCAGATCTTAGTTCTTACATCAATCTTTTATAATTTGAAAAGCTCCTTTGATTATTATAAAATTCAAAATGTTAATATGCGCACATATGCATCTGAATGGATGTTGATCATGGTTTCCATTCGAAATTTTCATTGGGGCAGACGAAATTCTCATTGGGCTACCCAATAGTGTTTGTACGAGGTCAGGATATTCAATGGGTTGCAAGCACAGGTTGTATGCAATCATCAGATGATGCAGCCGTTGAGAAGAAACAGGCAGTTAACCAGCTAATGAAGTATGATGGTCTTATTAGCTGAGATTGAGGGCAAAGATGGCTCATTTTCATTGTAAGATCAACATGACAGAAGTTCTGGTTACACAAACTCTTTCAATCTGTATGTACCCGGCGGCATTAAGAGCCTGGTTAAGAAATGAGTTAAGAAAGATCCTATGACTGTACTGCCAATCGTTTCAGATGCTCCGTGAATGTAGCCAGGCTGACGTCATCTGTATTAATCACCTCGGCTGAGGTAGGCATAGTGGAAGCATGGGTAGAGGAAGGATTGAGCTTGACAAGGAGGAATCTTGCCTACAGATCAGTAACAGAAGGAGACATTGACAAGGAGGAATCTCGCCTACAGATCAGTAACAGGAGACATTTAACACTGCGATAAATGGCAGCCTGGGTAAAAAAGCAACATCTTCTTATCACAGCAGCGTGCATGTTTAAAATTATGGCAGGCCCAATTTCCCTTACCTGACTCCCTTGGTAATCACAATCTACTAGCCGAGGCAATGGGAACCTCCTCATCAGGATGTCCTTGGCCTCTTCTTGAGGGGCTTGTAGCAACTGTGCGAATGCAGCATGCTCCTGCTGCAAGTGGTAGCCCGCCTTCTTCCATGCAGCCATAGTCTGTCCGTGGAAGATTACAACGTAGAAATACGCATCCATGAGGAGGATGCGCTCTGGTAGGATGGACTGAACATCTAACAGCACAGGCTCTGGAGGGCCGTTGAAGTGGTAGGCGGTCAACTGAGGCTGGATCATAACCTGATAGCATATGAGAATGCCATCCATAGCTAAAACAAGGGACACATCTTGATGCAGCCATTGGCATGAAGAGTAAACAAGGGACACATCTTTATGCAGCAAAATGTTCCCAGCTTTAGTTCCAACAAAGCAGCAAGTACAACATACACTCCTGGATCTCACCATGGCATCTGGCACCGGTACCCGGAATAGAAGCAATCGAAAGCATGCTGTCTCATCTGGGCTGTTGCCAAAGACTTGAACAAACTGCGATCTGAGTTGACAATTCAAAGAGAAATAGTAGTACCTCCTCTCAGTGCAAGTATAGAACAAATGGTACAGTGAAGGGTTTCAAATTTAGGGCTCTCTCATTTTCATGCCTATGGATGTAAATACAGCCCTTGAGTGTTACGTTAAATCCTTTGCATACCTTCTCAAGTTGAACATGAACTGCGGGTAAAAGCTCAGCTCAGGCCGCAGATTGAATGAGGCTGGGTCATCTTTCCTGAAGTCTCCAAATCGCGATGCCAGCCTGATCAGGGCTCTATCTAGCCACCGTGTCGCATCGAATTCCTCCTCTTGTTCCATCTTGTGAGATGCTAATCGTGCCATGAATACTGCTGCAGCCTCTTGGTCAAAGCCTACAGGATAATAGGCAACATGCCTGAGTGTGAGCTTGAGAAAAACAGGAGCATCTGTACATCTGCTGTTATACACATGATAACATGACGTATGAAATGGTCATAAATCTAATCCTCTAAACAAAAAAAAGAAATGATTTATATTCGACACCTCAAACACATTAAATCACACTTTTCTGAACATTTGAAATTACCTGATATGAGTTCTGCAGCGTTTGTACCGTCCACCCATCTTCTAGTCACAGTCGTGACTCTACATCTTAGCTCCCCCGTCCAGTGCAAGTACTTGGTTACAAATTGAAGGAAGAGCTGAGGAGCAGCCATCCCTGACATGGAAGCTTGGGCCTGAGATTCAGCTCCACTCCTGTGAGAAGATTTCATCAATACGTTGCTTGGCAGACCGTCCAAAACATTCCAAACTCTCGTATTGACGAGCCAATGTTAGTGCATAATTTTGAATCAATGCTTGACCTTGACCCTAAATCAGAAGATGCTGAGTATATCAGTGAGCTCTAAAACCCTACTACTGACCCGCTGTTTCCTGTGATTTCGAAAGCTACGGCAAAGCTGGACTCAGTGTCCATTCCACAGATCTTCCACATTGTAGTGCCTCCAACTCCAATCTCAGTGTCTGCTATGTTTGGGCTCTTCTTCTCCATCCGCGCCGCAGAGCCCAACATCCCTGCTACCTTGATATCTTTTGAGGGAATCACCTAGTCATATCCAGAAGGGAGATTAGATCATAATTCATTGCTCTAAATGTTTTTTTGTTGGATGAAATCCTCTGCAAGACAAGCCAGGATGACAGTGTTGGTCTCACTTTCCGTCCAGAGCCTTTAAATTAAGTCAAGAGACAAGAAGTACAACATATTTGGTATTGATTTGATTTCAATATTATCAATCAATGGAGTTGGACCTGCATCTCACCTCCAATGTTGCATTTGAGGTGATGCCTAGGAATCCCTCCTCCCCATCCTTGTAAAAAAATCTCTTCAATGACTCCTTGAAAATGGGATTGTTGTATGTGTCCGCTTGTACAACAAGCCCCCCTGTTACTAGAACTGCCTCACGCATCTCTGCCAAGCCAATCTGCAAACAAAAGAGGAGCTACAAAATCAAAAACTGTGCGAAGTGATGTACAGATTAATTATGAAAGCTTAGCAACTTAAACTCATACCTTCACCATATTACAATGTAAGACCAAGCATACAAATCATGCTGATAAACCTGCCTGGTCTAGGGAGCAGGTGAAGACATCCAGAGTGTGACCATGTTGTACAAGCTCATTGGCAATGCTCTCATAGAACTTCTTGCTCTTCCGAAAGTACGGAGCTGCATCCTTGGCAAGGTCCTGTCAGGAGATAAGAAGCCAATGGTGTTGTTGAGCCTAGTTTAAGCAGCTTTACAGTAATAACCATAAAAAACTTTAAGACCCTGTGTCATCTTAACCTGCAAACTTTAGGACCCTGTGTCATCTTAACCTGCAAACTTTAGGACCCTGTGTCATCTTAACCTGCAAACTTTAGGACCCTGTGTCATCTTAACCTGCAAACTGTAGGACCCTGTGTCATCTTAACCTGCAAACACTAAGACCCTGTGTCATCTTAACCTGCAAACTTTAAGACCCTGTGTCATCTTAACCTGCAAACCGCTGAACTCACGAAGTGAACACAGAATGAGATAGCACAGAATATCCTTCTGTCTACAAGGACTCCACCAACACAGAATATCCTTCTGTCTACAAGGGACTCCACCAACACAGAATATCCTTCTGTCTACAAGGACTCCACCAACAAGTAGGAAGGCATAGCAAATAAAAAACAGAGTTCCTCTTACTTTATGTGACCTGATTTGCTCCGTCAGTTCACTTCCTACCACCATGCCCTGGCCTTCTGTGCAAGCACCGCCTACTATTGCGATGATGCGGGCCTGACAGTTACCAAGGGGCAAAGCAGAGCCTAGCAATGCAGTTGCCACCTGCATGCATATGTAGCTATATTTCAATGCTAGCGTCCCATATATATTAATGCACCATGAACATGCAAGCTCATCAAGAAAGCTGTATATCAATTATCACAGTTTCAGTCTCTAATATGAAACTGGCAAGCAATGTAAATGGTCTTTCAAGCAACGGAGTCACCAACTCTATTCTCGGTCACTGCTGAGAGCAATAAGAGAAAATGGCCTAAGGCCTGAAGGCCATGTAGAGCATGCTTAGAAATCAGCTTTGCCTGACTACATGACATGATTTGTGTGACAGTGCACCTGTAATGTTTTGTGTGACAGTGCACCTGTAATGATTTGTGTGACAGTGCACCTGTAATGTTTTGTGTGACAGTGCACCTGTAATGATTTGTGTGACAGTGTACCTGTAATGATTTGCGTGACAGTGCACCTGTAATGATTTGTGTGACAGTGTACCTGTAATGATTTGTGTGACAGTGTACCTGTAATGTTTTGTGTGACAGTGCACCTGTAATGATTTGTGTGACAGTGTACCTGTAATGATTTGTGTGACAGTGCACCTGTAATGATTTGTGTGACAGTGTACCTGTAATGATTTGTGTGACAGTGTACCTGTAATGATTTGTGTGACAGTGCACCTGTAATGATTTGTGTGACAGTGTACCTGTAATGATTTGTGTGACAGTGTACCTGTAATGATTTGTGTGACAGTGTACCTGTAATGTTTTGTGTGACAGTGCACCTGTAATGTATTTGTGTGACAGTGTACCTNGTTTTGTGTGACAGTGCACCTGTAATGATTTGTGTTGACAGTGACCTGTAATGATTTGTGTGACAGTGCACCTGTAATGATTTGTGTGACAGTGTACCTGTAATGATTTGTGTGACAGTGTACCTGTAATGATTTGTGTGACAGTGTACCTGTAATGTTTTGTGTGACAGTGCACCTGTAATGATTTGTGTGACAGTGCACCTGTAATGATTTGTGTGACAGTGCACCTGTAATGATTTGTGTGACAGTGCACCTGTAATGTTTTGTGTGACAGTGTACCTGTAATGATTTGTGTGACAGTGTACCTGTAATGATTTGTGTGACAGTGTACCTGTAATGATTTGTGTGACAGTGTACCTGTAATGTTTTGTGTGACAGTGCACCTGTAATGATTTGTGTGACAGTGCACCTGTAATGTTTTGTGTGACAGTGCACCTGTAATGATTTGTGTGACAGTGCACCTGTAATGATTTGTGTGACAGTGTACCTGTAATGATTTGTGTGACAGTGCACCTGTAATGATTTGTGTGACAGTGCACCTGTAATGTTTTGTGTGACAGTGCACCTGTAATGCAGTCCCAGTGCATCGCAGAGGTCGCTGCAAACTTCCAACTGGGTAGGCATCCTTCTGAAGCTCCTCCAGGGCAGTTGTCAGAGTAAATTCTGCTTCTCCTAACGGCATGAGGAAGCGGCGAGGCGATGCTCCTACAGGGGCACCATTAGGGCCTGGCCTTTGAGGTGCTGCTCTAGCACCTAACTGCTCTACAATCTGCTGAGTGGTGAACTCCTTGGCTCCACGAAACACATAGACCTTAGAGCACTCTGTGAATCCTAGCTCATAAACGTGAACATGCCGTCCAAATGTGATGAGTCCAACATGTACATATTCTGGGAGCGTGGAGATTGCTTGCATGACAGCTGTCTTGCATGCTGCAAGCTCGTCTTCTGGAAGACATGTGTCTATCACGAACAGATAGACTGGAGGGTGGGGAGGTACAGTTCGATTTAGTGTGTACTCGATGGTGCAGTATGAGGGGTACAGCTCTGCAGGAAGATTGTTTTCATTCACTCCTTGATACTGGGGAGGGAAATGATTCCGGCACATGCAGAGTGGGCATGTCCAAACTTTGGAAAAGAAATCTACCCGAGCGTAGGGGTTAAGAAAGGCATTGCACTGTTTGCAAGGAACCGGTTCGTACGTGACAACCTGTTTAGATCGATAATAGACATGTCATTATGCACTGATAAAACATGATAAACGAGCAGATCACTTGTACACGCACTGGCATGTTAGGCAAACGCTTGGTCGGGCTGTAGATCGCTGCAAATGGGATGACGCATTTTGTAGCCTACACATAATCCATACATTGTTACGTTTGGACTCAGGCAATATTTGTAAAGAATGATCGCTTATCTGTTGCTTACCTCTACTTTCGACGTAGGCCAAATATTCCATGTCATTCGAATGCCATCTGTATCTTCTAGCTGTGAAAAATCCATTTCTAAGGTCTTCACTATCAATCCTGTAAACTCTGAATCAAACAATCAAACCAAAAATTTGTGAGGCATCAGTTAAGTCACAAGACATTCTAAAATATTTTTAGACACATAGCAACTAGCAAGCAACATATTCTCTGTCAAAGCGTCTTGCGTGATGAAGGTACGGAATAGAATTTAGGTATGGAGAACTTTTTAATTGCAATACTCCCTTGGTATCATCATGCAAACTATTCGTTTAACTTATAATTATATTTGGAAAGTCTCGGTGTCTAATATAGTGAAGCATAGCTCAGATGTTCCTTCTCCTGTGAGAAGATGACTTTTACGTACAGGATTACTGAAAAAGGGATAACAAACTGTTTCATATTGCTCACCAACTATAACTAATCAAGGACTAACAAAAGGAGTACAAAATATGGGAAGCCTCAACTTAATGATGGTGTTACACATCTAGTTAGAAAAGCTGTAAGGGAAAATACAATTTGATTGAAACTGCTTTTGTAAAAATCCTCTAATCCTGAATCACATGCTCAGAGACGGGATATGTTTAAAGACTACAAGCTGTACTTAAATGATGATTGAGCTGCCAACCTACAGATTGTCAGATTTTTCTACATTTGAGCTTCCAGGTCTACTACTACCCTTGCTACTTGAATGACTACCCCCACTGCCTGAAGCAACCATCTTGGCTCCGAAACTCCCTCCTTTTACAACATTCATGGCATCCTGGAGGCACCGATGCTCACTCCTCACCATCAAGGTTTTTGTCTCCACCTCCTCCTTCAACCTGTCCTCTTCAGCCGTCATATGATCTGCACGCAACCAAATACACGCTACAGCACGCCTGCTACTGGTTGAAGCACCCAGTGCAGCGTCCTCTACACCACTGTCCGTAATCCTACCTGCCGAACCTGCTGCCTCAGGAGCACTACGAGCATCTGCCATGCTGCGGAGGCGCAATGGCTTGTTCAGCAAGTGTGCATGACCATCCAGCACTGCTGGTGCACCTCCCCTGACTGGCTCATGCAGGGGACCCAACCTCCACTTCTTCTTGTAGGCTATGAATTGAAGGGCTATGCAGCGTGCAGCACGCCTACGTATGAAGTCCTGTACCCTTAGATCCTGAAGGTGTCTACGGCCCAGTAGGGCCCTGTGCAAGGACTGCAGCACTACAGCTGCATGTGACCTTGATCTCATGGCAGCAACTTTTATCCGAGCAAGATGGCCTTTGACATAGCGCTGAATGAGTGTAGCAGCATTGTTGCGGCTCTCTTGAAGTTTAGATAGTGCACTGGCCCGCTGCAACTCAAATTTCTTCAGCTCCTCCTTCTGCCGTCGCTTCTCTGCCTCTTCAAGCTGTGCACGTCGTGCCTCCTCCTTACGTTTCCGGAGCACTTCCTCCTTTAGCCTCTGCTCTGCCTCTCGCTTCTTGGTCTCCTCCTCCTCTCTCTTTGCATTTGCTTCCATTCGCTCCTCTTCCTGCTTCTGTTTTTTCTTCTCCAGAGCTTTCTCCTGGGCCTTTCGTCTCTCTTCATCCATCTTCTCTTGAGTTGTAGCCCCTTGAATCTTATCCTGTACTCCAGGACCATATTGAGAGGACGGATGTGCTGAGCTGGTTAATGCAGCATTCAACAAACCAATCACATCATCCACATCTTCTGGCTGTATGGTTTTATTGTTACTCTTAGAGGGAGAGGTATCCATGTTGCACCTGCAAAGACCAGTCAATCTCACAGTCAATTGCTGCACTTGCACAGGCACAGACCAGTCAAGTGTTGCACCTGCACAGACCAGTCAAGCTCACAGGTCGATTCTGTACCATTTCTCACATGCGTTCCTGTGCTGCATTTCGAAAGTCACTTGCTTATCTCTTAAGTGATGGATTACCTGGAGGCAGCGCTTTCTTCCTGGCTAAGGTAGCCCAGAAGCTTCTCTGCATCTACGCTGTTCAGTGTGCAGCTGGTAGTGGAAGTTGATGAAGCAGCTGACTTCTTTCCTATGGAGGACGTGACTGGAGGTTTGTCTAGAAAACTTGGGCGTTTCGGCCCAGAATTTAGAATAGCTAGCATCTCTTTAAGCTGCTCCTTGTTCTCTGGGCCTTGCTTAAGGAAATCCTGAAGGATAAACCTTAGATTACACTTGCATCAACCTACTTTTAAGTACTCTGATGTAGGTAGGAAGCAAGGTCATAAACTTACATTGGATAGAAATTCGTTCAGCTTCTTGCATCTTTGTAATATGTCGAGTTTCCCTGTCGATGCAGTATGTTTCTCATAAGCTTCCTTAGCTTCCAGTCTATAGCTCTCTTCATGAGCTAAGCGTTTCACAGCTTGCGACTGCTTAGAAGAGGGCATGATCTTGCAAGAAAAGGGGTTGTTTTATGTTACAACCGCTCTATTCACTAACTCAAGCTGAGTTGCACATTCAAATTACAAGAGATTTATCTCGTCGGCAGGGAATGGAAGTAGTTAAGCATCTAGAGCGCGGCACATAAAAAGGTACCTGAGACCTCATGTGTGAAAGTACGGAGCCCTAACCCCTTAGAGCTTCAATTTGTTTTGTCAGCGCATCTATCTCTATATTTAATTTCTGTAAAAAGTCAGGATCCTCAGCTAATTTCTTGGTTAACGGCTCAAGAACCTTCTTCGCCTTCTCCAAATCTTTCTTGGCCTTCTCAATAGCCTGAAGGAGGTTTAAAAAAATAATTATATTCAGCACAATTACAAAATACGAAACATGTAGGCTACACACTCTGTGCCCTCTTAGGTACTCAGGTCGGATAGTGTGTAAGATGGGTTTATGGCTTCTTACCTTCCCCTCCAGTGCATTTCCATCTTTATCATGCGTTGCGTATCCAGTCACAGCATCAAATTTGCTGTATCTGTCAGCTAAGCTCTGCTCCACAGGCGGCAGTGCCAACAGTTTCTCATATTTCTCCTTGTCCTTTTGCTGTCAATAAAAACAACAAAAACAAACATTGCCAGAAATTAGAGAAGCAGAGCAGCTGGATTCAGGGGCAAGATTAAATATCCTTCAAGCCACTGCAGACTTGCAGCTTACCTTCAGGGTAAGTTGAGTTTGGAGCTTCTTGCAAGCAGCGTCTGATGCCTGCTGAGCGCGCTCAGCCTGCTCAGCCCTCAGGGTAGCTGGGTCATCCAGCTTCCATACAGCTTTGCCTGAGAGCAAAAAAATATTTTTGAAAAAGAGAATGAATACTCCAATTCCATTGTAAGGATGATAATTGGATGATAATTAAACCCCCAAAAATCTTAACAGATGGACCAGATGTGAACTGATCGTATACTGAATAACACCATCCTTCCTACAAATATGAGGCGTATGTGAAGAGCTGCTTTTTATACCTAAGCCCCTCAGGACCTACCATCAGGCTTATCTTCAAGCCGCACACCCAAGTCTACTAATGCGTCATCTCTTAAACGGTCGCAAGCTCCCAGAATGTCTTTTAGATCCGCAGTCGATACAGCAAGAGAATGGATCTGCATGCAGCATACCACATGAATGGATTATAAGGTATAGAACAGCCATGGCCCCTAACTAGTGCTCTTCATTGAATATGGCCGGGATATGAAGATTAAAGCCACCTAGGATATGGCATGTAACTTGCCTCATTAAGGAATGAAGTAAAAGTGGAGAAGTACTCTGCAGCTTTCCCAGACATGGACGTTGTTGCAGAAAGGGTCTCTCTAGAGCGTTCACAAACAGCTGCAACATCTGCATGCTTAGCCTTACTACGCGCCAAAGCGCGGACCTGCAAGTAGGTTATTTGAAACAAATTAGGTTAGGCCTCCAAACAGTTCATTTTCCAGATCATCCTAATCTGAATTCTGAGGCAGCAGCACATTGGCGCGATTCCTAAACAAAATTGTGAGTAAACATTTCAGAAGCATGCATTTGCTATCACTTTTTAGACACCAGACTTCAGAAGCATGCATTTGCTATCACCTTTTAGACACCAGACTTCAGAAGCTAGCATTTGCTACCACTTTAGAGACACCAGACTTCAGAAGCATGCATTTGCTATCACCTTTTAGACACCAGACTTCAGAAGCTAGCATTTGCTACCACTTTAGAGACACCAGACTTCAGGAGCATGCATTTGCAATCACTTTAGAGACACCAGACTTCATAACACAGAAGCTAGGAGCCTTACCTCGTCTCTGAACATAGACATGGTGTCCAACAATTCAAAACCTTTGTTCTCCCCAGAAGCAGCTACAGGGAAGTCACTGAACCCTGGCCTGTGATCAAAACAAGAGACAAGGAATAGGGATGCTTCTTGTTAATCATGCTTAACACATGAGTGCCACACTTCATTCATACTCACACGGGGCAAAAATGAATGCACTGTGCCCCATGAGGTGTTAGGACGCTAGGCATAATGCAAAGCACTATTTGCACATCCCTTGAGATACACAGCTACACAGATACATGGTTCTACAGAGAGTATGCAGCCTTGTATCTCAACCCTGCAATGGTTCTACTGAGATGATAGGTATCCTTGCGTTTCCTCACTGAGGACAGTGAATATGCCTCTAGGCATCTTGGCAATGTAGCAAAATATCAGGAATCACATTGTTCAATGTCTTCAGGGACTCTCAAAACGCCAGAGATGGAGAGGCTGCAAGTCACAACGTTACCTGTCTACAAGGACATGCAAAATACCACAAAAGCTACCCATAACAACACATGTCGGCAGGGACATACACAATGCCTAGGAAGCAAGTCACAGCCTTACCTATCTGCAGGGACATCCACAATGCCTAGGACAGACAGAATACGAGTGACATATGCAGCAGCTTTTCTCAGCAGCAGAGCCTGAGGTGGCGCCCCATTGCTGGCATTGGCAGAACCCCCTTCCTTCTTTGCGAGGTACAAGTTGACGTGCTTGATCAGGGCGGATATGGCATCTAAAGCACCCGCAGTGTCTATGTTGTCACAGAAGCGCTCATGCACCAGCTTTTGAGCAGCCTGTAGTCTTTGG
Organism: Chlamydomonas eustigma; assembly: GCA_002335675.1. NCBI lineage: Eukaryota > Viridiplantae > Chlorophyta > Chlorophyceae > Chlamydomonadales > Chlamydomonadaceae > Chlamydomonas > Chlamydomonas eustigma. Next base: position 108,454 of record BEGY01000134.1, on the reverse strand, counting down.
GATAGATCCAACTCATCAGCCTGTCAACCCAGGAGAGATAACAAGCAGAGGTAAGGAGATGTGAAGGAAATGATGTCTGAATCAAGTCTTATTCAAACATGATGACATTTCCCCAATGATTAACTGGCTTGATAATGCTGACAGGGTTTAAGTCATTATTGTAATGTTTAAGACATCCTCTGTGTGAAGGACAAGGGGTAATGTTTATCTAGGGGTAATAATGATCAAAAAGTCATTTATCAAGGGATAAGGGTTGTCAAGGGGTCTCACCGTCCATCTTGCAACAACTTTTGTCTGTTGAACGTTCCGGGTCACGACTTCCACGTTCTGAAAGAAATTCTTGAGCTGGGCTTCCCTTGCAGTCATCTCAGTCCTGAGTATTTCATTTTGGAAGATCACACCATGATCACCGATTAAGATGTGTACTTGCTTACCCATTAAGATATGTACTTGCTTACCCACAATGATATGTACTTGCTTACCCATTATGGGATTTCAGCTACAGGCTAGAAATTACAGCATATATGGTACAGAATGAGGGACAGAGTTTGCCTCTGAAAGTGGCATCACATGTATCCACCTCAAAATGACATTGACAATTGGTTCATAGCAGCCATGTTCAAAAGAAAAAGTGCTTGTGCTTGAAGTTCAAGTGGGCTTGAAAAATTCTGTCAGCTTTGCAGAGCCTTCCGGATTGAGTCATGAATACATACTCCCGCAAGTGGACATAAATCATCATTGAGACCTACCGTGCAGCTTCACCATACATCATGGACTTATTCCAAGTCTGGAGTGCAAACATGAGCCGCAGCTGCCTTGCTGAGAACCTCTGTAGAGCATCCCTAAGTCATCAGGGTAGGAGGTAGAGAGCAGGATAAGGGTCTATTGTGACCCTCTTTACAGGTGCGTCACAACGAACTTGCTGCACTACAACTACCTCCTTACTACAGCCTCAGTGCTTTGTATGCATGCTTACGAACCAAGCGTGCTTCACTCAAAGCAGCCCAGCATTGCTGGTCATGCAGCCTCACTGTTGCACGATAGTAACCTTCTCGGAATTTACCCAATAGCCAAAGCTTAGGCAGTCGGGTGGCTTCCTTGTGCTGATTAATGCCTCTGGCAAATTGAACCATTATGTTGTTTTTATGAAATACGTTGAGTACATGAATTTGCTCATCACCATTCCAAGCTGAGCAAAGGTAATGATCTGTAAATCTGTAAATGCTGCCTCCTACCTACAATACCTGCTAGTTAATGGACATGTCGAGAGGCAAGCCATCATAACTTCCTACACACTGTTGATGTTACATGAAGGTCAAAAGCCTTAAAAGGCTACACTCCTACTTGATGCTAATGAAGTTCTTCAAAGACTTGGACATTTTGAGGCCCTCCACCTCTAGATGCCCCGTATGTAAAAAGTAGTTCACCCACTGCCGACAACCTCTGTAGAAAAAGAATGCGACAAGACAAGATGGAGCCTTTGTCGTCCTTGAAGATTTTTGATATGATGAAATGAAATCTGTTGACTCTTCAAATGAGTGCTCACTTCCCCAGTACACATAGAACATCAACTGAATCAACTGGAAGGCGATGCAAGGCAGTCCCCAGCACGAGTTTGGTAGCTGGCTTACTGGTGGTGGTAATAAGCTTCAGCCTGGGCAAGCTCATTGTCATGGTGAGGGAACTTGAGATCCTCTCCTCCACTGTGGATATCCATTTGGGAACCAAGGATAGAGCTAGCCATAGCACTGCACTCAATGTGCCACCCTGACAAGATTGTGAAATGCATTACAATAGTTACAAGGAGACTTACTTTTCCAGTGAAGACATTATTAATAGAGCAAGAAGCAAGGTAAGAAGTAATAACAGTCATGTAGTAAGGCTTAAAGGTAAGAAGTAATAACAGTCATGTAGTAAGAAGTAATAGCAGTCATGTAGTAAGGCTTAAAGGTAAGAAGTAATAACAGTCATGTAGTAAGGCTTAAATTTTGAAATGTGTTGAAGTTCAGTCATTATGAACATCAATTTAACCCTAAACCCTGATCCTCTGATACCTGGTCTTCCATGACCCCACGGAGAGTCCCAGAATGGCTCTCCAGGCTTGGAGGCCTTCCACAATGCAAAATCTGAAGGTGTCCTCTTTTCACTGGTTTCAAAGTTGCTTTCTCCTTCAGAGGCTAGCAGAGCTGAGCCAACTGCCCAGGGCTTCAGCTTGCCGTAAGTGTGACCACACTCCCTGATGTAAACACATTTATACAAAGAGGATGGTATTGAACATCAATCTTTAATTAAAATCATTTGCCAGCAAGGAAGGCTGTACATGTCTACAAGAAAGGCTGTACATTTCTACAAGCAAGGAAGGAAGGCTGTACATGTCTACAAGCAAGGAAGGCTGTATATGTCAACAAGCAAGGAAGGTTGTACATGTCTACAAGGAAGGAAGGCTGTACATGTCTACAAGCAAGGAAGGCTGTACATGTCTACAAGCAAGGAAGGCTGTACATGTCTACAAGAGTGCTCTTTTCGTAGCTTTGTTGAGTTGCCAATTCTTGTTTAGCCTTTTCTTAGTGACCTCATCCTCACTTGAAATTCCTGGTATCAAAGTAGACTGAGCCGTTACTTTCATAAGCCATACCATTGTCCAAGATACGCTGCACATACCTGGAGGTAAAAGTGATGAGGAATTAATGTACTCAAATATGGCATGCCATAACCTATTTAAAAGGATCCACAAGAGAGTCTAAGCCACCATAAGAATTCATTATATTGCAACAAAATGATTACCCTGATATCAGCAGCTGATGTGTCATTGCACTCACTCAATGATCTCAGGGATGTATTCACTGACACGTGTCAGCACATCCGGTGGACGACAGCCCAATGAATCCATATCTTCTAAGAAATCAGCCTGCTCGCAAGACAAATTTGGCATTAATTGGGATAAAAACCCAGCACTTTACAGAAGGTTCTGAGTTTATACTAGGATGCATGGAAAATATTTTGTTTGAACAACATGTAAGATTCGCATGCCTGAAACAGCAACGACCTTGAGGTCGGTCTGACCTCAAATTTAGCTGCATGAGCCCTGTATATGGTGGCATCAGAAACATTTATCCCCTGTTTGATTGCAGCCGTATCCAAGGCCTCAGCCATGTAATCCCCTGCCACACTGAGAATGGAGTCCATGTCCGCTGCATGATCTGATGGCGCATGGAGCAAACATTATTCACAAGCCGGTAGAAGATAGCAACATGTTCAGGCACTGCTACAGACTTCTTGAGACGCCTTACTTCAGTCAGGTAAAAAAATCAATCATTTAACAAAAAGATTTTAAATGTGTGTTATGTTCAATGCACATTTTTAAATTGTTATCTTGTTGCCATGTTTGAAATCCTTTTTTCTTTGAAATACTAAAGAGAAGGAACAAGATGTGCAGAAATGCTGATACTGTGTCATGGAACGCTAAGTGATCCAGCAACCATGATCATGCATCGTTCCATAAAGGGGAATGCTGTGTGATCCAGCACCCAACATCATGCATTGCTCCTGCTTCACATGAAGCATCATGTGCAAAATAAGATATGAGTGTCCCACAATCCTCATGCATGTGTACCTGTTCCAGTAAGCGTGAGAGACTGTAAGTAGGCAGAGGCATCAGTGATCTTCTTCAACTTGTGAGCCTCATTCTTGAGAGCGCCCTCAAGCTCATTGATCTTTCTGCGCCCTGATTTATCCAAAGTTTCATTGCTAGATGTAGAATCTCTACAATGTGAGGATAGAGCAGTACAACCTTTGAGATGGGTACTTACCTGAAAAATGCACCTGGGCATCTCTCTAAGGATAAAGGATAAAGTCATAGGAAAGCATTTGGATGAAGCCTCGATTCTTGCCCAACATGCCCTATCAATTAGTGTTTGGCTCCAATGCAAGGCATCCACAAGGAGGCAAGCAAGGATGGACAAGGAGCATGATATGCAAGAGACTGAAATATGTCAAGTTGGCATACATAATGCTCAGGTTGATACTTGTTTACATATGCAACTGATGCTTCAGTCCCAGAAATCTAATCATACATTTAATAGAACTGAATCCTTTCTTACTTTGATATCAAGTCAGAAAGCTCGCCAGTCATCTCCCCATACTTGTGCGTTTGCTTGTTTAAGCTAGTTTGCACAGACTCAAAAGCATATGTCTTGACCTGTCATGCATAGTAATTGCCTCAGTAAAGAAGTACATGTGCAATTGAAGAGGTTTGTTGACAACCCTAGAACATGTACAGATGATCACACCTCGTCAACAGACTTTGATTGGTTCATGTATTCTTTTAGAAGAAAATTTCTCCTTGCTCGCAAGATGATCTTATCGTCAACGTCTGTCACATTCATCACAAACAGACAATTGTAACCAAAGTAGTCCTCCAAGACCCTTCTGATGATGTCAAAGGTCAGATAGTTTCTTGCATGGCCAACATGGGCCACGTCATAAACTGTGGGGCCACAGGTGTACCAAGAGATCTGCTTAGATCCAGGCCCATCAGCAGGCACAAATGGCACCCTCTCGTCTAAGAGGGAGTTGTAAAGCTTAAGAACCTGCGTCGATCTCCCATTTTCCTCTTTCGGAGAATCTGCACCATGAGGTGGAAACCACTCCCTAACAGTTTTGGACATTAATTTTTGTCCAAATCCAAGGTGTTCCGATGAAAGAGATGTAGCAGAAACAGGCAGGGCTTTGCTAGCAACGACGTGGAAGCTATATAGTGCAAGCCTCCTTGCACATGCACGGAGCATAAACACATATGATGGTTCTGACTGCAAGGTACGCGCCGCTCAGCGCAGTAACCGCAAACCATCAACGAATTGTACAGCAAAACTTTTTGATGGAGTGGTCGTGGTTCCCTGACGATCGATAACAAAATGATGCTACAATGCATTCAACCCAACTTCCAGAAGTGCTCAAAATCTCTTAGCAATGGAGTTGGTAAAAGTAAAAGGAGCAGAGAGCACAGACTCACCAGAAATTCAGGCCCTGAGTCATCCAAGGCGGGGCTCAATGAGGATGTTCTGGCTAGACTTAAAGCAGCAGAAGAAGAGGCTGCCATGCTAAGGAAAGAATTAGAGGCTGCAAAGGTGAGCACTGTAGACTAACGCTGTCCTGTAACAGTCTATTGTTTGCTTTTCTTACCATACATCTTTTTATGTTCATCACAAGTTGAACAGAAAATAATGTTACAATAGCAGTGTCCTTGATGTTATGCACCACCGATCAGAAGACATAATTTTTAGAACAATGTAATAAATGAAACTATTGGGAGGTATCTCAAAACCCAGGCATGATAATATCATCCATGGCAAACCCTTCCTAGCTAAGTAGCTTTATCCAGTATCCCAAAGCAGGCAGTTGTCTGTTCTTGCTCTGAACCCAATTGCGGTACTGTCCACAATCATAGAGCCGCGTCTCTGAGCCCCCGGCAACTGACGTCATTGAGGTTAAGCCAAAGCGCTTTGATTCTGTTGATCAGCGCGAGACTGTATTTACTGACAGTGAGTGAAGCAGGTCTTTTAGGGACTCATAATGTGTCATAACAGAACTTGATATCTGTGAGGCATTGGCAAACTACTGTTTTCCTCGTGAGAGGATTCTTCTGATGTAGAGCCCAACCTTTCAGTTATACACTCTTACTGTTGGTAGCACCTTACTTACATCATCTTAGCTGTGTGCATCTTTGAGCAACTCAGAACATCTTTAACATCTCAAAATTGTAGCAGTCACGTGTCATATATGTAACATGAAACAGAGACACAGAAGCGGGCCTCATGGCTCTCTGAGGCTGATGTGGAGTTCTTCACAGGGAGTGCACCTCCGGAAGAGAGCAGTCAGGAGGGAGAGGGGGACCCAGAGATGCAGCAGACTGTGCAGGCGAGCACGCATTCTGACCAGTGGGTTGAATGATGATCTCTGTGAACAACTATAAACACATTGAGCTCTCAAGCATTCCGCTGCATTGCTGCATTCATGCTCTATGTTCTGTCCTCAGAAGCGGCTAGCCCTTGGCATTATTGCGTCATTGGCTTTGGGGGCCTTTGCTTTGGTGCCTACGGATGCCTTGAGGTTAAAGCCTCCAAAACCTATGTACTTTTACATTGTTCCGCTTTTGAGAATTAAGGTAAGTGTATGCATATTGCTTGCATTTTTTAGGATTTCTTCAGCACCCATAATTTATGTAGAAGCTTTAACCTAAAGATTTGAAGTGAAGAACAGTACACTCTTTTCAGAACCGTTTTTCAGAGATATGTTTTGGTGTGGGCTAACGGTATCGCATTTCTTTTTCTTTCAAACAGGACTTGCTGGAAGAATGTGGGCCTATCATTCAGGATGCAGATTGGTGGGTTAATATAATGAGATAGGTCGTGAGTTTAATCTCTCTTGATGCCTGAATGCCTTATCCAGTGCAACGCAGTATATTTTCATCAGGCATGATCAGCCTGTTGAGATGATGCTTACGTGTTTCAGTTGTCTTTCTGCCAATGATGGCAAGGAATTAAAACATGACCTCTCTTATGAGGTGAGCTGTATGATCACCTGAGCATTTGCTTGTAGGTCAACCCTCCGTATCCTGCTCCCTAGAGTGACAGGTCCTCCCAATAATGCACGGAGCAACCTTGACAATGTGATCGCTTTGCTAGATGATACGCGCACTGCAGAAAAGGCCACCAAGTTGGCAGCAGAGTTCTTTGAGTACTTGGATAGCATGTGAGTTGTTCGAGCATGACCTTCAATTTCGTTCTTTGATAACATGCATGTATTTCTTATACTCCTGGACTAGAAACCTGACATAAAGCTGCATTATTCTTTGCAGAGACTTCAACAAGTATTATGATGCTATGCCAAGTGTGACGTTGACTGGAGCACAAAATGCACAATATGCTGAGTTCTCTGGAAAGGCTCTAGTTGTTGCATTGCAAAAATTAGACAGTTTCCTTGCATTACTGCCATCACAGGCTAAGGCAGATGCGATTACACAGATGCCTGTGTACTGAGGACTTTCATAAGGCTTTAATTGTCTTAAAACGGACTTCCTCATAATTTTGCATCATCTATACCGATTCGGACATGTCAGTTAGAGTATTCACAACGTGTGAAAAAGTGTAGGATCTGGCAAGAGTCTACGATGAATCTGACGTTGTATCAGAGATTTCCTTTAATGCACTCTTGAAATCTCCTCATAAATTCTCCACTTCACTTGTGGTGAGATGTGTTGGCACGTCTACAGCTTCTGGATCCAATTATCTGTACGTCCGAACAGGTGCCGTGGGACGCTGATGACCCGGATTACATCACATTTGACGGCATAGCAATGTAACATTTAAGATTTATTCTTTTTCCATGGAAAGATATGAATTTCTTCAAAAAATAGCTGAAGGTTGGTTACTTGCAGCATCTCAGACAAACACTCAAGACTCATAGTCAATCACTTCATATTAATAGGTGCTTATGGGACTGTCTGGAAATGCTGTGAACGTGGAACGGGTCGCTTGGTCGCAGTAAAAAAGATAAAGGATGTAACTTTGCCAGGCTCTGAGGTGACAGCCGTGATAAATTACATGACATGCAGTGAAATAACGAAACAGTAGGCGCGGCCTTGCCTAACTGTTGACTCGCCTGTCTACAGGAATACGAGTTCAGCATTCGTGAAATTAAAGTTTTACACATCCTGAAGCATCGAAATGTCGTCAGTCTGCTTCAGGCAAGGTCAATGTGCATAGCTTAGGGTGCAGGCAGAAAGGAAGACAAATAATAACACACTACATCAATAATCAATATGTTATATGTTGGTAAGCAATCAATAATCATATGCTGCTTTGACCAATTCATTTGTTCTAGTTCTCAAGGACTTCTCCCATTGCAGGCATACCAGAGCACACGAGGCCGGTTGTATCTTGTTTTTGAGTATGTTGAGCACACCTTCCATGGGCTCCTGAAGACATATCCCTCCGGCTTAGATCCAGACCAGGTCAAATCTGCAACATGGCAGCTGCTCAAAGCCCTCAAATATACTCATAAAAACAACGTGAGTGTGCTTGTAATATTTCTCACAGAAATGAAGCACGTCAAATCTGTTAACCTGATCTCGGAAACTCTCTTATGCCTTACGTTTTTTCAATGCTAGGCTTTTGATTGCCAGTATTCATGCTGATGATATTGCACTCTCAGATCATTCATCGTGACATCAAGCCCAGCAACATCCTAGTAAACTCTGAGGGAGTGGTCAAGCTTTGTGATTTTGGTGAGTGTCATGCTCCTGATAACATATGGCTGTGGCATGATCCATCGGGAGCATTCCATGCCCATAAAACTCTCTCATTTATGGCACTCTACATATTTTGTCTTCTGTATTCCAATGGTCATCTTTCCTGCTCACTCAGGTTTTGCAAGGGCGTTGGAGGATTCTGTAGTGGCTGCATACACCACATACGTGGTCACGCGCTGGTACCGCCCACCTGAGATCTTAGTTGGAGATGTGTACGGTCCAGCAGTGGATGTTTGGGCTGTTGGTGAGATGACGACACATGTTCTAAATTGTGCTATGTACATACACAAGGTGTCATATGTGAGCCACCAGCTTGAGTACTCGTTGCATTAAAAAATTGTCACCGGTAAGAGATTCACTGTTCATCAAGTTACATAAAAGTACACTTATTTGCAAGGAAGGAAACTGCAGAGCTCAGACATTTTTATCTTGACCTAGGTTGTATTTTCATGGAGCTTATGACTGGAAAGCCTCTTTTCCCTGGAAAGCATCACAATGATCAGCTATGGTGGGTCACAATCTCATTGTGTGATCTCAAAGTCCTTCAATTCATCCTCCCCAAAACAGGAGTCTGGTGTTTGCTTTACTTTGAATAGCAACTGTATTATCTTCATGGTTGCACCAAGGCACCTGCTATGTTACCTGTAGGCAAGTCCTGCAAGGTGTGGGTCGTCTCACTGACCATCACATGCGACTTATGAGGAAAGATCCTCAGTTCATCAGCTTCAGGCAGCCCTTGCCCCATGAGTATCGCCCACTGTCCTCCAGGTTAGTGCATGGTGCTCCATGAGAGGTCTTTGCAGCTCTAACATTGGCAAGATGACATTCAACCATGTAGTTTAGATCTGATGAATGATGATACATGATGTTCTCCTTTGACTGACACATCTTGAACACTGGTGATGTTTTTAGCCTCATTTGCCACAGATCACGATCAAATCTGAAAACATTGTGACAAGCTACTTATCTGATGTGTTGCTGTACTCTTACTGCAGGTTCCCTGACCTCCCACATGATGCTATGGAGGTAATGAGGGCCTGCCTACATCCTGACCCCTCCCAACGCTTAACAGTCGAGCAGCTTATGCGATTGCCATATTTTGAGGGTGCAGAGGAGAACATTCCCTACATGGATGAAGTGGAGTTGCTGATTGCAGGTCAAGGGAAAGCACCCCATGCAGTATCTGTACCCATTCTCAGGGCCCCGATGTTTTCAGACTTTCATTGGCAACACGAGCAGATAGGTGTGGGGGACTTTAGACTTCCGGACAATGCCTTGGATGTTCAACAGGATCAAGAGACTGCTGGACAGCAGTACAAGGTGACACAAGGAGCAGTGCCAGATACAGCTGCTAGGACCAGGGCAGCCATCGCAGAGGCCAGGGCTACAGTTGCTGCAGCAGCAGAGGAGGTAGAGGTTCAGTCGTCTTCATGTGTGTTAGGTGTTGGCAAGGGCAGAACAAGTGAGCTCACCAGCAATGATACCCAGAGAGCACAATCAGGCCTCAGGAATTCTGAATTTAATTTCTTGGAACTCACTCAGAAGAACAGCACAGCGACTACCAGCTCAAGCAGGCCCTCTGAGGCTGCTAGATACCCGTCATCTAATGCAATGCCCAGCAATGCTCTCAGCGGCGCTGCCCTAGATCAGGACTTTGACTCTGACCTGAAGGCTTTGCGGAGAGTCCTGACGTTGCCTCATCATAGTACTCTCAGTGATCAAGAATTGTATTACCAGCGAATCTCAGACCCTAGTTCAGCCACTGCTGTAAATGCAGAACATGTTTCAGAATTAGCTGCCAAAGACAAAGGACTGAACCCCGGGGCCCCAACCACATTACTTAGCACAGAAACTAGAGCAAATCATAAAGCTACAACAGGGCATCACAGTCGCAGCAACAGTCATGAAGGAGTGGGTTTGCCTGCTCCCTCCTCTTCAGCAACGACAGCAGAGCTAAGGAGTCAAGTGCGGTATTCACCACCCAGGCAGGCTGCAGGAGTTGTGAGAGCGCAGCTGCCTTCAATTAAGCGATCAACATCAGAGTATGGCACGACCTTGCCCATCGAGGCAGGGTCACTACCAAAAACTGTTTTTAATCATGTTGGGCATCAAGGCATGCTGCCAAATCATGAGCAGCAGCAGCAGCAAGAAAAGGTACCCAAGGCAACTTCAGGGTCCCCTCTGGCACCGACGCCTCATCAGCAGCAGCAGACTGCTTTTGCTGTACGGCAGCGAAGAAAAACGCAGAGCCTGGACGGGCAATGCCTCGTCACACCAGGGGAATCTGACTGGCAGCCACAACTCACAGCCATCCCTTCTGGGGAGGGCAGCAAGGAGGTGCCGCAGCGGACAAGAGTGCCACGATTTAGTGGTTCCGGAGGGAACAGCTTCAGGACCCAGCTGTCACACCTCCAATCTCCACCAACTGCAACTGTACTGCCTCCCCGCATCTCAGCTCCTGCACTGTCCTCACTCCCACCAGAAGCACCAAAGGCTAGTGTACGGCTCCAGCGTGGGCATGCCCTATCTGTTGCTCCTTCAATACCTACCAGTCAGAGGGATCCTCAACCGTCTGTTGATCCTTCAATGCCTACCAGTCAGAGGGGTCCTCAACCGTCTGTTGATCCTTCAATACCTACCAGTCAGAGGGGTCCTCAACCGTCTCCTGTCATCCAAGCAGGGCATCTTCCTGCATTAGACTTGAAACCTATCATCACTGATCAGACCATGGGGATGACTCAAACAGCAGCTACAACAGTCAACAAAGCCAAAGGCCATGTTCAGGGTCAGGTAGTAGGTAGACATGGTCTAGTCAGGCCTGCAGTGTCCTCACTGACATACCATGCTCAGCTTCCTCTTCGAGGCGTGCAGGTCACCCCTGCACTGTTCAAGGCGCAGCTGCCTGTGCTGCAAGGTGTGAGAGGAACCTCGGGTCTCTCGACTGGGGGGTATTCATCATCTGGGTCAAACAAAGCAGAGCAGAGAAAAATCCCTAGGGCAGCCTCAGGGTTGTGAATGAGCCTTGAACTTTTTGCATTTTGCTGATTGTTTCTTAAAGCAACACCTTGCATATCTGAAACCTGCCATTGTTTAGAGGTTTGTGTACATATTTGTCTCGGTTATTCTTTGTATTTTTTCTGGTGAATTCTTTTTCTATCGTACATGCAGGAAAGGTACAATTAAGAATTTTTCAGATTCTATAATGTTTAATGCCCGGCCGATCTCGATTTCGACAGTCAACTTGTGAATTTGCAAATGTAGTAAAAAAGCAAGCTGAGTTCAAGGCTGAAATACTAGGGGCGACTACTAACGACGGACGCCATTGTTTGGCAGCCTTTCTCATTACAGATGCAGTATCGCAAGAGGAGCCAAAAGTTATAGCCTTAGGCGTAGGTATGGTCTCATAACCCAACTCGCTGCAATAATGCTTGGCTACACTCAGGAGGTACCTAGGTACTCAACATGAATCATGCAATCCATTTAAACAGCATCTCCTTGCCTCCTGTGCAGGAACCAAATTCCTGCCAAACGCCCTAGTTCGTGACAACCTCTCACATGGCAGGCGTGTGAATGACTCACATGCTGAGATCCTTGCTCGACGAGGTCTATTACGCTGGCTACACCTGCAAATAAGGATGTGCCTGAAACAGGGGTTCAGCAATGCTCAACCCTCTCCATCTCAGTACCTGGAGAAAGCTGAAACATCTTCACACGAGGAGCCCCTTCTCAGGTTGCGTGATGGTGTCTCCCTGCATTTCTACTGCAGCTCTTGCCCATGTGGCAATGCCACCCTCAGGCGTTGGGCTGCCACTGGGAAGGGAGGAGACTCAAGCCTAGGAGCGGAGGCTGCCACTTTAGCCCCTCACTTGTGGCCGGATGAGGTTCATCCTGTGCTCAGCAGATGTGGGCTGAAGGAGGGTCAAGTGCAGCTGCTAGTGAAGCTAAACCCTAAGGCCTCAGCCTCAAATGAGGCATCCTCAGCTGCAAATCCTGAATATGGATATTCTCAAAATGAGCCAAAAGATGATGGATCAGGGGTGAGTGTGAACCCTGTGAGACGGATGATCTCTTGTGATCGAAACGGCATTATCCCCCCTGGTACTGAGGTACCGGGAGGACTGGAATCTGGACTCATCCTCAGCTGCAGTGACAAGATGGCCCTCTGGGCAGCTTTGGGGGTTCAGGGTTCACTGCTTTCCCGCTTTCTACAGCCCATCTTTATCACCACCATCACCGTGAACAGGAAATTCTCACGCTCACACCTTCGCAGGGCGTTATGCTGCCGCCTGGGCGGGTGGAGAGGTCCAGCGGGAGCTTCCACTGTTGTAAGGCACCCAGTTCTGTTATCTCCAACCACCTCCAGGGAGTTTGATGAGGAGGGCGAAGAGGATCCATCAGCGTTTGGATCTGGTCGTGTGTACTGCTGGTGGGAGGGTGCAGGACAGGAAGGTGCTGTGTGCCTCAATGGCAGGACAGGCCTTCTTTGGACAGGTAGCAGCCTAGGCAGCGTGATCCCTGTCACTGCATCTCAGGTTGTAAGTGAGGAGGAGTGTGGACGTGAAAGGCATGGTAGTTTAGGTAGTTGGGTCCCTGTGGGGATATGTAGTGGTATACATCAGGTGCAAGGAGTAGGTGCGTTGACAGGTAGCTCCTGTTGGTGGTCATGCCAGCAAGAGTGCTGCTGGGGCCGAGAGTTAGATCCTTCAGTTTCTCCCATCAGTAAGGCTGCACTCCTGGATGCCTACATGGACTTGTGTCATCATATGAGGGCCACAATGAACTGTAGTAAGGAGGGGGCGGAGGAGGAGCTTGGGGTAGAGTCTTGGAGTGAATTGTATAGGAGGATGAAGCGAGAGGCTAGTAGCTCCTATGACATAGCACGCATGGAATTATTGTCCAGCCCATACTTCTTCACACCTGCAGAAGGGACACCTGGACATCCTGAAGGTGCTACCAATCGACAAGGAACTGGTTTCACAAGGAAGTGTTACCCGGCCTCATAGAGAGTAATAAGCTTCCTGAAAGTAACTGTTTGCTGAAGTTATCATTTAATTCAAAATGCACCTTAGGTTTGATGGTTGTTGTTCAGACGAAGAATGTTCAGTCATGTTCCTGTGATTCTCTCTCTGACTGAGGTGTTACACTTTCTATAAGGAATCCTAAAGAAGATACAATACAACATTTACTATTACATTTTGTTTGTTATGAGCTGGTTTGAATGTCACACAATTGTTATATTAAGTTGCAGGGGATGGTGACATCTTTGCGAACACATTATTTTGATGCTGGAATGCACAACTAGGCTCTAGTTTTTGATGATTGCATACTCCCTCTCTGCATTGTAAGGGGTCCAGATTATTTTAGATGGGTCCACAACCAAGCCAGCATCACCAGCCTGCAGCAGTGAGGGTAAGTTATGAAGCAAAGACGTATAGCTTCGTAAATCTCATGCATTTTGTACAGCATCTCTCATAGAATTCAGCTGAGCACTAAAATATGGATAGCAGGGATATTTGCTGGATAAATGTTATAACTGCTGCATACAAACAACTTCTATGAATCGGTTTCATAACATGATCGTTTTATTCTTCTGCATTTATGAGGATGGTTCCTACCTGATTTTAAGTGTCCAAGCAGTATGAATCTATGCTTACCTGCTTCAGGTATTTCTCTACCACCTTGGGAGCAGCATAGAGCACGTGCTGCCCCTTCTGGTACTGAATCAGATTCAGTTGCTGCAATGTCGCCACAATGTCATTTGTCTTGATGGCTGTCATCTCACTCAAATCCTTTATACTGATTGGACCCTTTTGAGTAAGAAGATTAAATTGGAGAAACCGGAGCAAGGACAAGAATAAGAGCCAGGAGGTGCATGATTGAGGTTTGGGACCTATTTAAAAGTCAAGGTAGCTTTGATGGCAAGACCTACAGTGTGGTCTTTGATGATAGTGAGCAGGATGCGAGTCCAGTATCCATGGTATGACACTCGTCCCAGGTCAGAGAGGGGTCTCTCAGGAGTACCAACCTTTTGCAAGAACCAAAGCAAGTCTTACTTCAGGCCCAGCAAGCAGCAAGAAGGGAGGCAATAATGTGTGACACTTCCTAAATACTCTGTGCTGGATTGTCACAAATGGTTATACAGTGCCTGGGCCATGATGGAAGAGTTGCATGTATTCTCAATGGATCAAGGTACAGAAGAGACCAGGATGAAGAGATGAGGTCGTGAAACCCTGCTTTTCAAAGCAGATCAGCTCCACACTTCAGAAGTCTGTACAGCCAGAGTACGGGCATACTGGGAACACACTGAGATAACAACTCACCTTTCCCTCGATCTTTGACAGCTCATAGCTCATGGAAATTAGGAACTTCCCATAACCCTTACGTTGGTACGCTGGGAGCGTCAGAATGCATGCCAGGTTGTACCCCTCTTCACTACATTTCTCCTTGCTGAAATACCTTAATAGCAAAATTTGCACAAAGAGGGACGTATGAATGGCAAGGCAGTACAAATTGTAATACACATGGTAATAAGCATGTGCCTGGATGTACATAGTGTCCACACAAATGGTTAAAGAGGTGGTAATACACATGTGCCTGGATGTACATGTCCACACAAATGGTTTAAGAGGTGGTAATACACATGTGCCTAATTGTACATGTCCACTCAAATGGTTTAAGAGGTGGTAATACACATGTGCCTGGATGTACATAGTGTCCACACAAATGGTTTAAGAGGTGGTAATACACATGTGCCTGGATGTACATGTCCACACAAATGGTTTAAGAGGTGGTAATACACATGTGCCTGGATGTAAATGTCCACAAAAATAGTTTTAGGAGCATGATAGCTCACCCAACAATGTGGGCACCACGCTCGTCTATCTCGCACAGGATGTAGAAAAGAAAGAGGTCTACATCGTAATATAATGTCTTGTGGTCCAGAAAGAGTTTTGCCATGTAGCACAAATTCTGGCTGAATATTTTCTCCTTTTTCCCATCCACCTAAAGCCACACGTATCATACCCACTAGGCGTGATTTAAAAAGCAGGTATCATACACACTAGGTGTGAATCATGAAGCAGGTATCATACACACTAGGTGTGAGTTATGAAGCAGGTATCATACACACTAGGTGTGATTTAAAAATCAGGTATCATACACACTAGGTGTGAATCATGAAGCAGGTAGATCATACACAATAGGTGTGAGTTATGAAGCAGGTATCATACACAATAGGTGTGAGTTATGAAGCAGGTATCATACACAATAGGTGTGAGTCATGAAGCAGGTATCATACACAATAGGTGTGAGTCATAAAGCAGGTATCATACACACTAGGTGTGAGTCATGAAGCAGGTATCATACACACTAGGTGTGAGTCATGAAACAGGAATCATACACAAAAGGTGTGAGTCATGAAGCAGGTATCATACACACTAGGTGTGAGATATGAAGCAGGTATTCTACACACTAGGTGTGAGTTATGAAGGACAACACCCAGTAGATGCCCGAAAGTAATCCATCCTGACATTCCACAGTACCACCAAGTATTTAATGACATTCCACAGTACCACCAAGTATTTAATGACATTTTAAAGTTGCCAGCAAACTGGTGTCATTAGGTTCTCTTTTCAAAACGCACAAGCCTTGATCCTGAAAATTGACTGTTCAAAATGCCTCATTTCTACAACCTACTGCAGCAAAACAAGGTGACTCAGCACTTAATTCTGCACCTCAAACATGCAAACATTCCCGTTACGGTAGATTTCTTCCCCGGGTGGATGTTTCGCGCGACATTTCTGCATGTGCCTCAGCATCTGAGAGCGCCTCTTGAAGAAGTGCAAGCTGTACTCGCACAAGTACAGCATCTGGTGGAGAAAAATAAGGAAAACAATGACACAAATAAGGTGAGGATAAATGGATTAGGTCTAGTAGATATGATGTAATACAACACGCAATGGTAATTTTGAGGCTACGCGCATGAAGTTTTCCCCAACAATTGACTGGTACTTACTGTCAATATAGTTGTTGCCTTCAAAAAGTACTAAGTCAACATATTCCATGAAAGAATGTACCTTGCAGTCCTTGAACTCTTGAGGGTAAGGGCTGAAATACCAGGTGTCCATGATGTGGCGACCCAACTCAATCTTATCAATGTTTTTAACCTGCATGGTTTATGTTCAAAATCAATCAATCAATGACCTGCAAATCACCGAAGGCACTCATTACAGAAATCAACTTGCATGCTTCACATCATCCTCTTTCATGCGTAGCGCTCACCTTGGTAAATTCTTCGTGCTCCTTCAAAGCAGTAGCATCAAAGTCTCCATGATCGCTGTCGCTGTCATGATCATCTGCAGTCACTTTCTTTTTCTTCCTTCAGTTTGCCAGAAACATAAGTAAGAATAACTAGGAGGCACTCAGCAGATGTAGGATCCTTCATTCCAGGGCATTTAACACCACAATCTTGTGAGAAGATAAGCCATGGGGAGTTGTGTCTCATTTAACACACTATGTAAGTCTGCTGTGGCTAATGTATGGTATGGTATGACATATGCATCCTGTGAGCAGAATGTTCACTCAACATTGTAAATTGGTTTTGCACATGATACTTCACTATATTATAAATCAACACAAGATCAGAGCAGTTTTAGCATACGAGTAAAACGTATGATACACACTGTCCTTCATTACCTTCCTCCAGCTGCATCTAGCTCTTCCAATAGGTCAACCTGAACCTTAGTAAGATCAAACTGTTCAAGAGCCACCCACTCATCCATTCGTCGATTATCTACACAGCATGATGATGAGTTTGCAAGAAGAAAGTTATCATGCTATGCTAATAGTTAAAAACACCAAGGTATACGCACACATGATGGAGCGGTCCCATGCTTTAGACCAATACAGAACCTTGAATATAGCGAGGAAGAGGCCTCTATGCAATCTCTCTTATTGAGTAATTGATATGGAACATCACATAGTATGCAGCACTGCAATTACATGCATCAATTGAGGTTAAGGAGAAGACCATAATGTTTTGCCTTACATCCCATGTAGTGCACATAGTTAAGGAGAAGACCATAATGTGTTGCCTTACATCCCATGTAGTGCACATAGTTAAGGAGAAGACCATAATGTGTTGCCTTACATCCCATGTAGTGCACATAGTTAAGGAGAAGACCATAATGTTTTGCCTTACATCCCATGTAGTGCACATAGTTAAGGAGAAGACCATAATGTGTTGCCTTACATCCCATGTAGTGCACATAGTTAAGGAGAAGACCATAATGTGTTGCCTTACATCCCATGTAGTGCACATAGTTAAGGAGAAGACCATAATGTGTTGCCTTACATCCCATGTAGTGCACGTAGTTAAGGAGAAGACCATAATGTGTTGCCTTACATCCCATGTAGTGCACATAGTTAAGGAGAAGACCATAATGTGTTGCCTTACATCCCATGTAGTGCACATAGTTAAGGAGAAGACCATAATGTGTTGCCTTACATCCCATGTAGTGCACGTAGTTAAGGAGAATACCATAATGTGTTGCCTTACATCCCATGTAGTGCACGTAGTACTCATAGGCTGATGGACCTGATGAGCCAGGCAGCTGACGCCTCTCAATGATTTTCACCTCGTGGTACTGAGAATCATTAGCTAACCACTTGCAGTGAACACGCGTACCAAGATCTAAGGGCAGCCTAACGGAAGCTGGCTGTCGGCACACACACAGCAAAAAATTGGTCACCAGCGCAATGGCAACATCATAACTGTGCACTCAATTGAAAAAAGATAGAATCATATGCACATCACAACCATGTCACAGCTCTTACATCTGCCCATGTCTTATTCATTTGCTCCTCTGGGAGGCTAACATTTGACCCATACGCCCTTCTTTTGCCTTTGCCCTTCCCCTGAACAGATAAATGCTAAACTAAGTAAAACTCTCCCTTTCTCAATTCAAAACACTGTTCCAAACCACCTTTCCATGCTCACTCCTCGCGAGTCCTTGAGAATCTACAGCTGCCATTTAATAATTACATCCATTTTTTCACAGTAACTTTCGCGAGGGGTCCTGCTGACTTGAGCAGGTTCTGGAGCGCAAAAGATCCAAGTAACATTCTCTCACTTTCCAAGGCCGCCATCTTATCCCCTGATGCGTGTTGGAGGATTTCAGGCATCTGTAAATCGCTGCGCATTGATTCAATATCCTGTAGTGAGCACTGCCTACAAGCCAAGGTTGCGACTCCAGAACCATCGCAGTTTAGAGACAGCGCTAAATTCAAAAAGGCTAGAGACCGGAATGACTCTTAGTAACTCTCAAATCGGCCTTCGTGGCGAGCTGGGTGCCATTTTCCAGCAGGCAATCAGCTCAGCTTTCCCAGACGTTACTGAAACAGTGCTTTTGATGCCATGTGGCCAAGCCAGGTTTGGGGATTATCAGTGTAACAATGCCATGGGTTTGTTTGGAAAGTTGAAGGGAAAGGAGGGGGCACCGAAGGCGCCCAGGGATGTGGCCAACGCTTTGATAGCTGCCTTACCTGCAAACGAGCTAGTGTCTGAAACCAGTCTTGCTGGACCTGGTATGCTCTAACCTGAATATAATGTCAACTCGCATTGAGAAGCTGTACAGAAGCTATTGCTACCTTCGCTGCTTCATCCCAAAATTGTCCATTCTAACATCCAGATCGACACTTTGCTGCCGCAGGCTTCATTAATATCAAAGTCTCCCGTCCTCATGTTGCTAAGCGGATAGGAGACATGTTGAAGGAGGGTATTTCGACATGGGCCCCAAAACTGACATGCAAGCGAGCTGTCATCGACTTCTCATCTCCCAATGTTGCGAAGGAGATGCATGGTAAGGACGTAGGCAGCTGTGGATCTGTCAGCGCACCCAAGCTTGTTGTCACATCAGGGTCTAACTCTCTGACACGTGGTTCAACTCTTCAGTCACGCTTAATTCTCTCTTTGTGCACTTGCCTAACTCAATTCATGGTGTGAATGCAGTGGGACACCTGCGTTCAACCATTATTGGTGACACTATCAGCCGCACTCTTGAGTTCTGTGGCGTTGAAACTGTGCGTCTAAATCACATGTAAGTGTGCAGATAGTGCTGTTGCGCTCAGGATTTATCACTGTGTTACATAAGAGGTTCACACCAGATAAAAAACAGATATGGCTCTGAGGACATTACTTGAGGCACTGTGATTGTCATCAAAAATACTGTGTTGAGAACGTCACATTTTGAGATTGATAACTAATGTATTTTTTTAATGTTCTCTCTCAACAGAGGCGATTGGGGCACTCAGTTTGGGATGCTCATCCAGAACATGGCTGAGCTGCGTCCGGAGGGTCTAGGGGATGATGGTGGTCGTGACGAGGATGTGAGCGACCTGATGCAACTCTATCGTGCCTCAAAGAAGAGGTTTGATGAGGATGAGGCATTCAAGACCCGTGCAAGAGAGGCTGTCACCCGTCTACAATCAGGTGGGAGTGAGGACAAGGGCAAGAAGAATAGACTCGTCCTGCCTGCTACAGAATTATGACTCTACAATGTGCCTAAAGTAGCAGATTTTCTTCCTTGAAGGCTGCCTCTTCACAAGGCTAAGCTTATAGGATTTTTGAAGTGTGATGAATCCCCTGCTTGGATTGTATAAGTGTGATGAATTCTCTGCTTGGGTTATATAAATGTGATGAATCCCCTGCTTGGGTTGCATAAGTGTGATGAATCCCCTGCTTGGGTTACATAAGTGTGATGAATCCCCTGCTTGGGTTGCATAAGTGTGAAGAATCCCTTGCTTGCGTTGCATAAGTGTGATGAATCCCCTGCTTGGGTTACATAAGTGTGATGAATCCCCTGCTTGTGTTGCATAAGTGTGATGAATCCCCTGCTTGGGTTGCATAAGTGTGATGAATCCCCTGCTTGGGTGTGTAAGTGTGATGAATCCCCTGCTTGGGTTTCATAAGTGCGATGAATTATCTGCTTGGGTTTCAGCTGGATACTGTCCTGCTCCTGGCCATGAGTAGGTGATGAGTTGTATCTGAAAGCATGGAAGCGCATCTGTGCCGCCAGCCGAAAGGAGTTTCAAGCCATATATGACCGCTTGGGTGTAGTGGTGACTGAGAGAGGGGAGAGCTTTTACAATCCCATGCTCAGGGACACAGTCGAGGAGCTTTTGGAGCGAGTAAGGGTACCCATGTAGCTTCTTATTTATTTGCTGAGGTGTCTCCGGAGCATGCCCTATTCAAAAATTATATTCTTCACTGCTTGGTTTGGAGTGCCTTTTCTCATCCACGCCGGTGTGTGACTCCCTGAATTAGATGTGTGGAGACCTGGGAAATAACTACGAACTGCCATCATATGTTGTAAACCTCTTCTTTTATGCATAGGGTATTGCAGAGCGTAGTGATGGGGCTGTGTGTATCTTCTTGGAAGGCTACAAGGTCCCACTCATCATCCAGAAGTCAGATGGTGGTTTCGGGTGAGTCATTCCAATGGCTGCCTACAATCCAGGTTTAGGATTTACAGGGAAGTTAACCCTGATGGGGACAGCCTCATATTGAAATGATTTAAAGAGACAGTTCGCTGCCCTTCATAGCATGGATGTTCAGCCTGTCATCTTCATTTCTTACAGGTATGCAAGCACAGACATGGCCGCAATCAAGCATAGGTTATTCACTGAGAAAGCAGACTGGATCATTGTGGTAACAGATGCTGGACAAGCTCCACACTTTGAGCAGGTACCCCACATGATCTGCTCCTGTGTGTCATGAGGAGGATGAGCCCCACATGATCTGCTCCTGTGTGTCATGAGGAGGATGAGCCCCACATGATCTGCTCCTGTGTGTCATGAGGAGTATAAGTTATAAAATAAAATTGTTTAACTCATAGATTAGATTGTTGGAGATATTTTTAATGGCACATCCTGCAAAACCACAGAACAGATTTTCAATTACTCCTGTCTTCAGATTTTTGGAGCTGCCAGGAAGGCGGGATGGTTGACAGACGATATCGCCAAAGTGAGCCATGTACCATTTGGCCTTGTTCTGGGAGAGGATGGGAAAAGGATCAAGTGAGTGCGCTACTAGCTGGTGTATGTTTTATATGTTGATGCACTACTGGGTGGTGTATGTTGATGCGCTGCTGGGTGGTGTATGTTGATGCACTTCTGGGTGGTGTATGTTGATGCACTACTGGGTAGTGTATGTTGATGCTCTTCTGGGTGGTGTATGTTGATGCACTACTGGGTAGTGTATGTTGATGCACTTCTGGGTGGTGTATGTTGATGCACTACTGGGTGGTGTATGTTGATGCACTTCTGGGTGGTGTATGTTGATGCACTTCTGGGTGGTGTATGTTGATGCACTTCTGGGTGGTGTATGTTGATGCATTTCTGGGTGGTGTATGTTGATGCACTTCTGGGTGGTGTATGTTGATGCACTTATGGGTAGTGTATGTTGATGCACTTCTGGGTGGTGTATCTTGATGCACTTATGGGTAGTGTATGTTGATGCACTTCTGGGTGGTGTATGCTTCAAGGGGGGGTGCGAGTATTCTAGACTACTCATGCAACTTCTTAAGATTTAGGCTTAATTAGGCATCACACCCGGGTCTTATCTTGTAATAATGTAACCTTTATGTAGCCTGGACTGCTTCTAATGATTTTAGACATTCATCAATCCCTCTGTGATTTAATTTGATTGTACTCCCAGGACAAGGAGTGGTGACTTGGTCCGACTAGTGGAGCTTTTGGATGAAGCAAAGGCTCGATGTGTTGAGAACATTACAGCGCGCAAGCTTGAGACCAATGAAGAGGTCAGTGCTGGACTGTGATAAATGGAGATTTGTTGCTGAATGATAACCTATTAAAGGTGTTTTGGGCTTTGGACAGGTGATCCCCGAAGAGATTGAGGCGGCTGGGGCTATCATGGGGTATGGGGCTGTGAAGTACGCTGACCTGAAGAATCACAGGACCACAGACTACAAGTTTTCATTCGATCAAATGCTAAGCTTACAGGTGACCTCCCTTAGGCCATCACATATATATATGTTATATTGCCAAAGGACTTACATATTGCATATCTTCCACATCATGATTTGGCATATTTTCTCTTATCACAGAGTACGTATGTATGAACACTAAGCCTAAGCATGTTGCTTTCTCCTTGTTGTTCTATGTAGCTATCTTAACATTATAGTAGCTAAGTAATCGTCTATGCTCATCAGCCCTTCATCTTCAGAATCATGAGTCACTAAGCAGCACAACTATGCCACTGCCCCACACTTTGTTGTGCACAGGGTAACACGGCAGTGTACCTCCTCTATGCTCATGCTCGCATCTCAGGGATTGGAAGGAAGGTGAGTGCCTTCCTCTTCCCAGCAATGATGAATGGCCATAATATGTATTGATACTATTCGGGAGTATTCTCATCGTCTTAACTCAACTTACTCAATCTCAGTCAGGGAAGGATGTGGCAGCACTAGCTGCAACACACACCATTAATCTCACACATCCTAAGGAGGAGGATTTGGCGCTCCATATCTGCAAGTTCCCGGAGGCTATTGAGGTGAGTTTGGAGGTTGCCATAGAGATGAAGATTCCTACATGTCGTTCCAGTTGTTTCTAGTTCTTTAGACTTCTCAACTCGTTTATTCTGCTAACTGATCTGCCTCCAATGTTTATTTTTCTCCAGGATATGCTTGAAGACTTGGCCCCTAGCAAGTAAGCCAATATAATTGAGATTTAGCATCCCTGAAGAATTATTGTGACTTGCTCTCTCTTGTGAATTTTGAGCTTGAGTAAAACAATTCAGGGCCCTTTCTTTATCTATGCCTGGGCTGTTTTTACGAATCATGTAGTGAAATGTTACCTGACACTATCCTCGCAGGTTGACATCATTCCTGTATGATCTGAGTGAGAAGTTTAACTCATTCTACGTCGACTGCAAAGTCATTGGGTCAGAAGAGGAGGACAGTCGCCTGTTGTTGGTTGAGGCTACAGCTGTGATAATGAGACAGTGCTTCGAAATCCTTGGAATAACTCCATTATACAAAATTTAGCATACGTCTAAACATTTTGTACTCAGCGTTATGGTGAAGAATCGATACAGGAGTAGATGCAGTGCATACCATGATTGTGACATTGTCGTACTGAAAGGCTTGTTAGGGTAACATAACTTTCTCCGAATGATGAGCATTCTCTTTATCACATCGTAGATCTCATAAGAAACACTGCATGGACCTCTTATCATAAAAGAGTCCATAGGATTAGATTTGTACATATCAGAACACTTGAACTGATTGTGCACACCACCTCAGAAATACTGTTGTTTTTTGTGTTCGCAAAAAATAAATTAAGAACTTCACAGAAAATATAGGCGCAGGCATCAGGTCTTCTGCCAATGCAATTTACTATGGCAGCAAAACTCAACTAGGTAAGCTTAATCTGAGAATATCAGAGGATGAGATGAGATGGGCTACGACATCTTTATTATCTACCTACATTAAACTTTATTGGCCTGAAGTTGAACATGACATACGTTCCCTTAAGTAGGATGTGCCTTGCACAGTACAGGATAACAGGTGTGAAAGTAATAACTTGGCTCAATGATGAGCATGACCCATGTGCAGTCAAGAGTCCTCTTGAATAGAGGAGGGGTTTTCATTCCCACCACGCATGACTGTAGAGGGAGTGCTGGCGTGAGTGTGCAAATACTCCCACGTCCTCAGTGCTGTCTGCATCTGCTGAAGCAGAGGGATGTTTACAAAGCCATCACCCGACCCTAAAGTTTCAGCACTCAAGACACCTCGCGCACTCACGCCTGCTGCAGCATCATGTAGTGACTGACCAAGGGATTGCTCAGCATCATGTAGTGACTGACCAAGGGATTGCTCAGCATCCATCTCAACAGCACTCAAGGTATTACCTGCAGCTGATGGCTGAGACCCTGCTCCAGAACCTGCAGCTGATGGCTGAGGCCCTGCTCCAGAACCTGTGACCTGAGGGTGATGAGAAGCTGAAGGACCTTGCAAAGCAGCACTGCCATTCCCACTGCTTGTGGTTCCGGAGTGGTAGTTGCTGGTGGTCTCTTCCTCACCCTCGCTAGTGATGGTATCCTCATGCATGGCTGTGCTGTCCTCGCCACTGTCCTCACCATTAGCTAGGGAGGCTAAGGTGTTGATCAGGGCTTGGTTTTCAGCTGAGATCTCTGAGCTGGAGCTTGACATTGGGTTTGGACGAAGAGGACCACTCGCCTCATCACCAAACAACTCGATCTGTAAAAAGAAAAGGTGTGTAAATGGAGACATGTAGAAGTACTCAAACATAGCAATGGTGGATAAGAAGGGGAGTGGGAAGCAAACAGGAACAAATGCAGAGGGGTGAAGGAAGTGGATTAGGATCACAATGCATTGAGGGGTGAAGGAAGCGGATTAGGATCACAATACATGAGGGGTGAAGGAAGCGGATTAGGATCACAATTCATGAGGATTGTATGCTTGACAGCGGGATAACTAAATGACTATCATCACCTGAAGACGGTTGATAATTGCTTCAGCTTGGGAGATAAGCCCAGTAATGACCTAAAGTAAGGGGGGAATTTAAGTAGAGTAACTGTAGTTCAGATGCTGTGACATTTTTTAAAATCAAAGCAATGCTAAATTTTTATCCATCAGCCATCTTGCCTCAGTTGACCATGAAGGTTGAGAGAGGAGATCCCGCAGGTGCGGTGCTTGAATTAGAATACCGGTCCTTTTATGGTGTTTCTTCAGCAGTTTCACAATTGCTGTGTAACCTGCAAGTTGAAATCTTAGGTAAATAGAAGGAAACTGGAAGAAAGTCATGGACCATTCCCAGCATCTCACCAAGAATGCTCCAATGCATTAAGAGCAAAGTCTCTCCATGAAAATTCACAAGAGCTTGATATGTGCGGTCTCTTTGTTCATGGTCGCTACGCTCAGCAGATTGCTGTAGGTCCGCCAAAGTTGTCGTGCTGGAGGCCTGACGTTCCATTCTGAGGTTGTTCAGCATCCTTATTTGCTGACACAGTGTCTCCACGAATGCATCCTCTGCGGCTTTTGCCTCGACTGAATTGTGATTCGACGTGGCCAAGCCCTTTAATTGCTTCTTCATAAACTTGTAGAAAAGGAAAAGAGTACGATACTCCGCCCATCGCGTACTGGTAGATTCCAGGACGTGACAAAACCTGCTGATAGGTAGCGGCGGGAGCGTTAAGTACAGGAGAACAGCATGTAGCCTTTCATACAAGATACGATAACCTACTTCATCTTACTGATATATTTCGTATGTAATTTAAAGTAAAAATATTGCAAACTACAGTTGTGTAAGTTTTACTGCTCAGTGACCAACTGATGACTAAAAATGGTGACGGTGAACAAGATCGGGGAGCGAAACGCCACAACTGTTCTCAATTTTTACTCAAAACGCGTGGAAATTAGCGAAACTATGGTTACAATCGCACAACTTCCGAATTTCTTAGAGTGTTATTCCCTCTTCACATTTTCCACACTCTCGTAAACATTTGGAGGCATTTTGGTATGCGTTTACATGTACTTACGCAATGAAGCATCACCCGTCCATTGATGCAAAGTTGCTGACTTTCCGGAGCAAATGTGCTCTGAAGTCAAGCCCTACACTGATAATTACTGCTGGAAAAGGAAGATAAATGTCATTTTAATGTTTTATTGCATCTGCTGGGTGCATGAAGTTATCACGATGGTGCCCATCATCATTCTGCAGGAATAAGGGGCCAGTGCACTCAATCAATTTACGTCAATTGAAGTCGTGCGACCTGGTTGCGGCTACTGTCTTTACCGCTGTTGATCAGTGATGTCACGAGAGACAAGTCAGTAGAGTTGGAGAAGTCTTCAGGCAGCAGCGGCTGCCAGCAAGTCTCACAGACCATCATGCGTTGCTTTGTCATCTTCAGCGAGCAGCAGGGTGGCTGAAGAGGCATCTTAAACCTTGGGCTATTGCCTGGTGAGCCATGCTTCAGCGTCCACTCAAAGCCATGTACCAGCATGTCTAACAAAAGAACACGAATAAGAAGTTAGCTGTGAGTAAGCTTAACTTAAGTGCAGGCAACATCGTAATCAATACAACGTGCACGAAACAAAGACCTAGTCCGAAATGTAGAATGTCAAGTTAAATGTTTTATTTCCTAGGAATAGTTTAAGTAGAATGAAATATTTGCTGCGTCCCTCATGCTGCTCTTCACTGCACCTGATGCTCTCATCCTCAATATATTTGCTGGTTCTGGCTTTGAGAGGCCATATTCGGTCATGATTGACTGCATGCTGGCATCACTAAGCTTTCTGAGACATTGCTCTATACCTAGCGGATACATAGTTCCCAAAGAGGACACACCAGGGGTAGCAGTGCACCTAGTATTGTAATAGAAAGAATCAGGGCAGTCTTTGAGTCTGATTATCAAATCCTTATAAGCTTCCTTTGTTCCTTGCTTAGCCTGTACGCAGTGTGCTGTGATGTTAGTCTAGGACCTGTCAAGACATGTAAGGGGTGGTGGCAAAACTGGTATAGTTCCCATGATAAAATATGGGCACTTACAGCAAGATAATGTGATCCATGACAGCCCTAGGACATCTACATCACAGCCCTAGGACATCTACATCACAGCCCTAGGACATCTACATCACAGCCCTAGGACATCTACATCACAGCCCTAGGACATCTACATCATAGCCCTAGGACATCTACATCACAGCCCTAGGACATCTACATCATAGCCCTAGGACATCTACATCACAGCCCTAGGACATCTACATCACAGCCCTAGGACATCTACATCATAGCCCTAGGATATCTACATCACAGCCCTAGGACATCTACATCACAGCCCTAGGACATCTACATCATAGCCCTAGGATATCTACATCACAGCCCTAGGACATCTACATCATAGCCCTAGGACATCTACATCATAGCCCTAGGACATCTACATCACAGCCCTAGGACATCTACATCATAGCCCTAGGGCATACCTGTAATCCATAACAAAGCGAGCATCCACTATTCCATGGCAAAGTTTTGGCCGGGTTTGTCTAATCTTCCGGTAATATGTTGCGATGTGATGCCTGGTATCAGGATTACAGGAGATGCCTGTTGGTATCACCGATGATCACGGGTGATATCACAACAAAGCACTATTTTTGTACTGAGTTTGTTTGTTGCTAGAGTTGATATGATTTTGGTAATGTTCAGAACAGCAGCCAAAGAGATATGATGAGTAGGTCGTTAGAGTATCAAGTACGCCTCAACATCTGACTGTTGCCAGGACACGTGAGGCATGATCAGTAATATGAGGCATGAGCACGCAAGCAGTAACAGCAGACATCGAAGAGTCTTCACCAGAGCCCCACTCCCAGTACAAGTAACATGAGCGAATAAGACGTGACTCACCAGAATCCCACTCTCAGTACAAGTAACATGAGCAAAAAAGACGTGACTCACCAGAATCCCACTCTCAGTACAAGTAACATGAGCAAATAAGACGCGACTCACCAGAATCCCACTCTCAGTACAAGTAACATGAGCGAATAAGACGTGACTCACCAGAATCCCACTCTCAGTACAAGTAAAATGAGCAAATAAGACGTGACTAACCAGAATCCCACTCTCAGTACAAGTAACATGAGCAAATAAGATGTGACTAACCAGAATCCCACTCTCAGTACAAGTAACATGAGCAAATAAGACGTGACTCACCAGAATCCCACTCTCAGCACAGAGTGGTACCGAGTGCCAGGGAGCAGCATAGAGTCATACCCGCAATGTGTGACCTGCCTCACAGAAGCAAAAGAAGACGTTCATGATGAATATTGCCTAGGGCACATTGGGCTCATGGTGTGGAAGAGCTGTCCTCTCAGATACAAAGAGCAGCATGCAGGTTCTTTTGAGAGTGACTGAACAGTGTGACAGATTTAGTAAGGTCTTCATGCATATCCATGCTATGCTATTTTATGAACCTTTTGCTACCGATGGTGCACTATGTACTGAAGGGCTTTGCACAAAATGTGCCACACTGGCATTATGACAACTCACCACACCCAAGGCCTTGTCATTGTCGATGAACTGCAGATTCCCATTGCTGTCAATGAATATGTTTTCTGAGTGACGATCACACTGAGCTGTCAGAAGGTCCCAGATGGCACCTAGCATCACCTGTATGGAGCCAAGGTGGAGCATGAGTTGCATGCTCTCATGTAGTGCATGGGCTGCATGGAGCCAAGGTGGTGCATGAGTTGCATGCTCTCATGTAGTGCATGGGCTGCATGGAGCCAAGGTGGTGCATGAGTTGCATGCTCTCATGTAGTGCATGGGCTGCATAGAGCCAAGGTGGTGCATGAGTTGCATGCACTCATGTAGTGCATGGGCTGCATGGAGCCAAGGTGGAGCATGAGTTGCATGCTCTCATGTAGTGCATGGGCTGCATAGAGCCAAGGTGGTGCATGAGTTGCATGCACTCATGTAGTGCATGGGCTGCATGGAGCCAAGGTGGAGCATGACATCAGGCGGCAGAGTGGAGGACACAGTGCTGATCTTGCGCAACAAAGTTGTAACATGTTTAGAGCCCTGGATAATGTACTTCCACATTTTATAAACATTGTATACATCACATAAGATTGTACTAATCACAATGTACATCACACATAAGAGTGTATGATGCATAAGTAAATATTTGTTCATAATGCTTCTTTCATTGATGCTTACAAGTCAGCACGTTTTGACTATGCTGAAGCACCTGAGTTCTGTTCAACTTAGACTGTAGCAGAGACATCGTGAGCATTGCATCCATCGACATGTGCAAGGCATGTAGGTTGATACCACGTGCTTCCTCCATCCAGAGAGCATGCCACCGAATGTGCAGTCCCACCCCTGGCATAATGGCGCTCAGCTTGGCTAGCCACACCCTTGGCATCACCTCCTGTTATGCACCCATGACAAGAGGCATATGAATTACGTAGTCTCTCATTTTTAAGGGAACAGGGAGCTTTTATTATTTTCTCCTTTGTTCACAAAGTTGTTCACAAAGAATAAACTGCACAGAAATAAATGTAAGTAAAGAAGTTTCTTTCTGTACATACTAAACAATACGTAGCGAAAGTGTACATAGCAGATGATACTTGGCTTGGTGCTATTGGTGCGCACTCCAAGCATTCATTCTCACGCTGTTGGACAATAGCACAAAGGATCACCTGCATGCCACAATCTGCAGCCAGTTTCTGCTGCGCTAGCAACAGCTCGATGCGCTCAGTGGCTTGCTTCAGGCTGCAAACAGGTGCAGTCCTGATGATCCCCTTCCTCTTGGGAGCCTTGGAGATTGGGATACAAAACACCTATAGGCACATGGAGGGTGCCTTCATGGAGGCTGGGATACAAAACACCTATAGGCACATGGAGGGTGCCTTGGAGATTGGGATACAAAACACCTATAGGCACATGGAGGGTGCCTTGGAGATTGGGATACGAAACACCTATAGGCACATGGAGGGTACAGAATAGCTGGTGGTGTCTTAAGTATGCATGGTACATTGCAGTTAAGACGTAAAGAGAAGGGTTCACAGTAGAAGGGTTCACAGCAGGTGACATGTTCTCAAGCGACAGGAATGTGCATAAAGGATGTAATGATCTCAGTGGTTGGCAGTTCAGGGTTTAAGCACAGACGTTTAGGGTTTAAGCACAGACATTGCAAGCACACAGGATTCTCCAAGGATCGTGTGTTAAATCTGACACTTCAGCTAATTTATGTTCTGACTGCGTAAGAGACATTCAGTAACTGTTGACATCTTCCACATATATATAACTTATAAGATATGTGACGGTTAACATGATCATGCATGTCAGGTTAAAATTAGGAGATTGTAATATGTCCTGTGTATAAACTTGACACCTTTGCAATGGAGCGTTGATTCCATCCTGGTACACTTGCAAAAAATAGAAAATTGTTTGTAGCACCCTGGCCATGCTGGAAATTGATGTTCTTGAACCTGATTGTTTGAGTGGACATATATTCCAGCTCTGCGTTGCAACCTCTGCATACTGTACAGTTTGGTAGCATCGCCTTCTGATCAATATCTAAAGGTTGCAGGTAAGGCGCTAGGCGTGGAATGGGTCTGACAGGTTTGACTGTAATATTAAGCTCATCATTGCCAGCAATGTTGGATTGCACTCCATCCCCTTTTTTGGACTTAAAAGTAAGCTTAAGCAGGTCCTGATGGTACACATCCAAGTCATTCATTCAGCTGTAGGCTATGAGTTACTTGGGCTGCATGATCAGTTGTTATTGAGCGAAATATTGGGATGAGAAGAGGTCACCTCAGCTTGTGGAGGATCTCCATCCACAATGCACTTGAGGCAGTAGTTGCATGTATCCACATGAGGCACTATATCTGATACCACCTGCAACTCAGAAAAGTTGATTCATAAATATGGCTGATTTGTACATGGGTAATGGCAGCCCCACCGTGGCTGTAAAGCGTGCTAACAAAATTGCTAAGAAAAATAAGCGCATAGAATTTAGATCATTTACTAGTTGAAAATCACAATTTTCACAGCTACTGTTGACAGCCAGTTCATAACGCCGTACAAAAATCTTGTGAGAAGTGCGAGACTCACAAGACTCGCTACAAGTTGCTTGTTGAGACTTGAGAGAATAAAAGTATATGATTGGCTGAAGTGAGGAGTTGAGCTGGTGTCGTCTGTCTTCAGCCATGCGTCATCAGTGAATGCAGATTGCGATTCACTTCGACATAGACGCATACTCTCATACACAAAAAACGTGATGCATAGAAAATGAGTTCCAAAGAAATTCCAGAGACATCTCTCAGGTAGATCCCAACTGATGCTGATCTTTGTGGCAGGAAGATGAATTATGTAGGAACTGACCGCATGGCTGTGCTCTTGCATCACTTGCCTGACTCATCTGGATATTGACATCTTATGCAGCTGTAACAAGTCAATGCAAATTGATAGGCACCTAATTACTTAACTCAGGGTCCCACAGAAGTC
The DNA here is from genome assembly GCA_002335675.1 of Chlamydomonas eustigma. Taxonomy (NCBI): domain Eukaryota; kingdom Viridiplantae; phylum Chlorophyta; class Chlorophyceae; order Chlamydomonadales; family Chlamydomonadaceae; genus Chlamydomonas; species Chlamydomonas eustigma. Next base: position 77,097 of record BEGY01000134.1, on the reverse strand, counting down.
CTATGATGACTATGGAGATGACTATGTGACTCCTCGACATCGCCATGTACCAAAGATGAACCCCACTGGAGGTGACAGCACTCCCTCCTCCTCGAGGAAAAATACACCTCGTGAACGGCCACATGCGCAAGACAGCTCAGAGGGGAAACTTGTAGTGAACCATCATGCCCTGCTTGGGAGGCTGCCTCACAGCCGCACCCTCAGTGCAGCTAGCAGCAACAGCAACAGCTCACATACACTTGGACAGTTTTCTGCTGCAGGGGACGCAGTCAGCAATAGCAACTCCCCACACCCAAACGCAGCTGTACATGCAAAGAATTCAAATCAGGACTCTCCATCCTCTGTAGGAAGGACTGTAAAGGATACAGCCCTGGTACCAAAATCTAATCGTGCAAGTCATACAGGGCAGCTCTTAGACCAGACGACTGTCGTGGACTCCATGAACAACACAATTGAGCCGCCCCAGAATGTGCGGTTTGTAACACCAATATTTCCTGGGATTGCAGTTACAAGTAAGTGACATGGTTGACCCATCAGCTCTGCTCGACTCGCCCTTTGCTTCGTTAATCCCCGCTGTGAACTCAAGCAATTGAACTGGCTTCGTGCGGCTTGCTTTCTGACCATTCTTCACATGAAGATTGGTAAGTCTTATGTAAGAGCGTGGTCCTCTGTGTCTATTACTTGCAGGTACTGGGAGTAGCAGCACTTGGGCTATCATGCTGGAACAGGCCTGCCAAACATTAGAGATGATATTAGGGCCTCTGTTAGAGGTCAGTTATGTAACTGTGCGAACTGACCTACTTAATGGAAGAAAAATATATTCACAATATGCATCTCTTAGATGCTGATGAACATACGGAGGTGCCTTAATCCAAGAGTGTTCATTGCTCCCTGTTTAATCCAAGAGTGTTCATTGCTCCCTGTGGTGTTTGAGTCATCTTGTGTGCTGATGCCATCTGACACTCGAGTATGACGTTATGCTTACCTGTCAGGCGGTTTTGTGTGAAAGTGTGACCATGGGTGTACCTCCGCAATCTGGTCCTTCAGTTTCTACGGCAATGTTAGCAGCGGCCTCGACGTTTGCAGCAGCGGCGGCAGCAGCAGCTGCTGATGTGCAGGGCTCTCCACACAGCATCCTCCCCAAGCCCCCAATGCAGCGCCCCCCTCTCAAGACTATTGGTGCCAGCCCTCCTCCTGCGCCTTTTCTTTGTACATCAGGACCAAATAATAATACCTCGGTCAGTTTAGAGGCTGAGCTGCAACGCTTGAAAATACCACTGCCTCCGTATGGCACCGCTGCCTGTATTGATGTACTTCTGGGTCATGACTGGATCTGCAGTACAAAATTCCCTGTCGCAATACGAAAGCGGTTGGAAACATTACAATGCGTGAGTCTGTAGGGATTAGACATGTTGGATAAACCTTCTGCTTTCAGCTTCTTCTTTCCTCAGTCAGCGATTGCCCAAACAATAATTGTGAATGATTCATCTTAGAGACATTTAAAATACCGCTCTCCTTCTCTCATTGTTTTTTTAAACTGATGTGATTGCAGCTTTTGACTCCAAAGGTGTCTTGTTTCTTCAGGTAGCCATAAGCTATCTCTAACCCTAAAGCCATACATGCAATTAGCCCACATGCTATGGCATACTCAAATAAATGGGCTCCCTTTCAGCCATTTGTTGTTCATAACTCAAATGATGGATATATGGTACTAGCTCCTAAATCTCTTCCCCTGTAGGGTTTGCAAGCCCTGGCCAGCTCCCCAGAATCCTTGGATGGAAATGCTGTTCTTGTAGCTGAGCAAGCTATCAAGGGTATCATCACAGTGAGAGTCATGCATACACGCATGATCTGTTATGGGATAACGCTCTTAGAAGTGGTGGTTACAACAAGTTCTATTTACATGATGAACTGAGTACTCCATCACTATTAATGAGGAGTAATTAAACTAGATGTATGCCTACATGAATAGGACTGCATACGAGCGATGGGCAGGCCCTCTTTGCTGGGGAATGGAAGTAGACAGTTCCAGAGCTTTGTGAAGATGGCGCTGCCTGATTTTGAGAGCCAGCAGCTGTACATGGAGACTCTCCTCAATGATTGTCAAGAGACCATAAAGGTGTGAATTATTAATACCAAGTGAAGGAGCCTGGCCTTTTACAGGATATGTTATTTATTGCATAGCCCTTATAGGCTTCTATGTTCTTTAGAGCTTACGTGAACGCTCTTTAAGGATGTCAAAGCTCTGATTCTTTATTAGGCATGTATCATATGCAGGTAAGGGTTCAGGGTTTGTATGGGTAAGGGATTAGGGTATGTATCATGTGCAGGTAAGGGTTAAATGTCTGTTGGTACAATGCAGGGTCAAGAGGAGCGGACCGGCTGCCAAGCTTGAAATAACTACTTATTGTCCTGCAAGAACATGTGTTAACACTAATGCTGTTAAAATGAGAATGATGAGGTTTAGTCTTTACATCCCAATTTAAAGATTTTGTAATAAACAGAATCTTTAAGTGCCTCATGAAAGAAGTATGTGTCACAGTCTCTTAACATGGAACTAATTCGTCATGACAGCTCCCTCCAATTTTTGAGATTGCCATTGATGTAAGCACGCATGCCCATTCCAGCAGCTGATGTTGGTCTCCTCCGTACAGGGGCACTGAAAGCAATAGGCCCTCCGCTACTGTTTTTTTTGCTACCCATGTATGCAGAATTGGGGCGGGCCGTCTTTGCTGCCTCATTGTTAGTTAGTTCACGCCTGCGAAGCACAGAGGCTTTTGGCAAACAACCCTCCAGCACAGCCTTCCTAATTTAGGATTGGCTGGGCCATGTGCTGCAACCTGATATGAAATCACTCTTACCAATATATATGAGTGCAAGCATTGATCATTATGGCTGTACTCGGAGGCTTTAGGCCAGAACAACAGGTCTCCTATTACATGAACTGCCACGAAGATTACATGATGAACCTACAAACGTATTCACCTTCTCAGTATGTCTACAACCTGGGCCGCTCCAGAGTCCCGTCCACTGTTAGTCGTAGTGGCAAGCCCATTTGCACCTTCTCCCAGCTCGTCTTCTTCTTCATCTACCTCATATAATGTCTCACCACCCCCAAAACCACCACCTCCACCTGCAGAAGCAATGCGGAGAGCATTACTAGCTGCAAATGCAACCACCCTTTGCTTCTCCAGCTCTTCTGCCGTGGCCTGCAGCTGTGTCATGAGCTCCGTCACACGATCCCTCTCATTTCCAATCAGCTCATGGAGCACGCGTGTGGGGCTGCCTCTCGCCATGTTGCCTGATGCTGTAGCTCCTTTGGACCTGACACAGAAAGTAGAATACGCTCAAAGCAGACAGTATGTTTTAAAAAAGACCCAACAAATTTGACTCTTGTTATCTTTTCTGTATTCCTCAGTTTCTGGCATATAGAATACTTTAGTGATGGGTTGTGATCAGACGAGAATGGGAAGAAAGGTTTTGAAGGAAGGAACAAGACAAAGTTAATTCAGGGCCTACCTGAAAGAGACTGGGGATGCTGACATAGGTCTGTCCCTGGACCTTGTAGCACTACTGCTGCCTCCTCCTGAAGAGTAGGCAGTAGCAGCAGATGGAGGCCTGGTGCCTCTGCTGCTCCCACCTCCTCCTCCAGTGCCAGATGCTGCCCAAGAGGATCTATTCAAAGGGTAGGCAGCTGAGGTTGGTCTTGAAGGAGGTACACGACCTGCCAGGGAGCGTGAGCCACTGGCTAAAGATGATGAGTGAACTCTGCTGTTTGAAGAATCCTCATCAGGACTTAATCCTGATGATGTGCCACCTTGAGCACCATCCTTGGATCTTGCCTCTAGGATACGGTATCTGAAGGACATATCAAGAACCAGAAGTATAGATTCAATGTAATGCTGAACTCACACTTATCACACCTAGGTGTCTGACTCATACTACCTTTGATTTTGGACTCCGTCTGCTGGGCATAATGTTCCTTCTGGTACAAAGAAGCAGTCTGGCAATGGCAGTGCAAAGCAGGTTCATGGTTTAGTAAAGCATCTGACCTGGCTTGCAACTCCTTCAGCTCTGCAATCGCCAGGTCAAGCTTTCTTGACACCTCCTTGCCATCATGCTGACTGACTTGCAGCTCCTGCAGCAGCTGCACATTTTCGTGTACTGCTACACGCTGTGACTGCTGTGACAGTTTAATAGCATCCTGCAAGCATCAGACGACCGACAAGCAGGAGCTCAATATTATTCTAAACATTACCAATACACAAGCCATCTAAGAGACCTTAAATCCCATAGGGGCATTCCAGTATGCAATTATACATGATAGGCCCTTCACACATCTATCTTGCATGACAGTCCTTGTACACATCCTTGTACACATTGTTATGTATATCAGTATGGCAGGCCATGTACACATCCTTGTACATCAGTATGACAGGCCATTGACATATCCCTGTACATCAGCATGGCAGGCATTTTACATATCCTTGTACATCATTACCTCCAATCTGTGTTCCATTATGACACTCCGGAGCTCTGACATGTGGAGGTGACGCGTCAACTCTTGCTCCACCTGAAGTGAAAGGTAGATTATGGAACAATCAGTAAAAATCATGCAGAAAGGTGTATGCAGTTGTTCCATGTCATGAGAAAGTAAATCAAACCTGGTGGTTACTCTTCCCTCCTTCGCCCATGGCATATTTCTTGTACAAACCCTCCAAGAGGGCCTGCCTTTGGCTCTTTTTGTTTTCCCCTTCCTTGCGATCATCACTTGCTTGCATGACCTGAAGGAAAGGTGGGCACAGTGAAGTTCAGTGCATGCAATCATTGATGTACAGTGAGGTCCAATCATTCTGTACATGCAATCTGTGATCTGCACAGTTCAGTCGAATATTTTAGTGCATGTAGCAGGTGGCCTTAGCACCCTAGGGAGACTTACATTGGATACATCACAGCTGAAGACTTACATTTGAAACATCAAAGCTGAAGAGACGTAGGCGCTCCTGCTGACGCCTCATGGTCACTCTAATGTTAGATCATGGGAGAAGAGAGTGGGCGCATCAATGAGAAAAAGGCATGGTCAATGATATGCAAAGAGATCATGATTTATGGAGTCAAATGCAAGGAAATAAAGAAAATTGCTATCAACAAGTACTCATGAGCATATGCTAGTTATGAAGAGGTCAACATCCAGAGCAGCATACGCAGCACTGCTTCATTGCAAGAACAGGACATCATAACTTATGAGGTTCTGGTGGTTAGTATGAAATATGCCAAAAAGGAAAAGTGTACCCACTTGATGTCATTGATTTCTGTCTTCAAGCTTCGTATGTATCTATCTTTGTCAGAAATCTCTTTGCGCAGATCTTTGATGGTTGCAAGTTCTGCTGCCAGTTCCTGTACAGATATAAAAGTGAAAAGAAGCTTTGCATATGATGATCATCACAAGTATTGAGTCTTACACCCACCCTGCACAAGTATTGAGTCTTACACCCACCCTGCACAAGTATTGAGTCTTACACCAACCCTGCCCTAAACCCTAAACCCTGCACATCTAAGATGACTGTGATTGCATGTGCTGTATAGCGCAGCCATAACATTCAGGAACAGAGAGTCACTACCTTGTCATGTGCAATACAGAGTCACTACCTTGTCATGTGCAACAGCCTCTGCTGCAAGCTTGGCTGCCTGTTGAGCCTTAGGGATGAGCTCATTCTGGTATGACTCCACCTGCATCAAGACAAGAAGGTCAAATTTCCACAAAATATTGATGTTAAGCAGACAGCGTTGCAACAGCGAGCAACATCTTGCAACTAAACAGCAATAAACAAACGCACATTGCGGAATGTTCACATCATTCAGATTTCCATCTGCAACGGAATTCATCAAAGTGCTGCGAAATTGGCCACTACTTTGTTCCCAGCATATTTTCAACTTCTCTGTGTGCAATTGCTTCTATTCTTTTCCTCAACACATATCTATACTAATGCTCCAGGTCTCATTACCTCAGTTTTGTACCGCAACAAAAATGTGTACTTCTTTAAGTCCTAATGCCTGCTGTACCTTGTACCCCAACACATATTTATGCTTCTCTAAATCCTGGATCATGCCTCTCAAATGCTGAATAGTGGCGTAGTTCTCTGACATGACCGCATCTCGCTCCTCCATTTCCTCCTTCAACTTCCTGATGGTCTCCTGAAAGCACATCACCCTCAAATATGATTTATCTGAAGCAAGACTTGTGTAAGACTAGGGGGTAGAGGTTAGGCATAATGATAAAGCAACAAGCTAACAGAAGCCCCTCCTGATGTAGCAACTAGAGTAAAAGAACAGGAAAAAAAATAGACACGTCACCTCGTACTCTTGTCCATTGCTATTTATGCTAAACTTTGGTGTCCTGTGCAAAGGTCTCTTTCTAAGAACGCAAAAACCATCATTTGTACATTATCTGCTAATTTATCTGAGCAAATAACCTGCAATATCTTTCCCCGCTCCAGCTCTTCATTCTCACCTGCTGGCCTGATATATTATCTCTCAGTGTAGTGTTGTCCCTTAGCAACCGATCCATCTTCTTCTTTTCTATTGCAAGATCACCCTTAAGCCTCAGATTGCTGCGTTTAAATAAGTGGTTCTCCACTTTCAGCTTCTCTTCTCGATAAGCCCCTTCACTGGTAGCTTCATCCATCTTCTTCTCCAGGCGGTCCGTGTTCTCATCAAAATCAACTTCTGTCTGTTCGTCATAGAATGAAACATAAGTCAGAGATGGTGATCAACAACTGTATATCCTCAAGAATCATTAATACCCTTAAAAGAAAAGCCATCTGTAAGGAAAGGATCATTGAAAAATAAAGGATACCTTCCAATGGTCCTCAGGAAGACCCTGAGTGAAGTGTGAACAGCAGGGTTGTATCCACGCCTTATCTCACCTGCATCACCATCTCATTGTAAAACTGGTCCATGTGCTCATTTTGGAACTTGACTTCTGACAGAGCCACAGTTAGCTCTTTGATTCTGATCTCATACTGCTCAGACATGGCCTACAAGGATTGATAGATAACTAGGTTGCTGAAGAGTCCAGAAGATGCCTGCACTAGTGATGTATCTTCTACATTATGACAAGATAATTTAACAGTCCTTGTTCCTAGGTCCAAACACATCGGAATCTAAGGATTAAAAGTGATCCAGAGACATTGTATTGTTTTTCCTCACAGACTGTTCTGTATAAATTACAGTGCTGTGTTTTTAGAGCATTGTACCTGCATCTCCTCATAGTGTGAGGCTTTCAGCTTGACGATTCTCTCCTCATTTCTGAACTGCATGTCATCTTTTGAGTTCACCATGTGTTTCAGACGCTCAGCCTCAAAGGCAAGTCGCTTCTCATACATGTTCTCTAGCTCCTCAGCTGCTGCCATGTGTGCTGACTCAAGCTCCTGAGTACCAGTACGACGATGGCAGGGGAGAGGTATGAATAATGGCAGGGGAGAGGTAAGAATAATGCAACCTTGCAGAAATGGTGAGCAAAGGCCCTGCATCTGTTCTATGATGAGTCATGGTCAAGGCTCTGCCCTATGGTGAGCAAAGGCCCTGCATCTGTTCTATGATGAGTCATGGTCAAGGCTCTGCCCTATGGTGAGCAAAGGCCCTGCATCTGTTCTATGATGAGTCATGGTCAAGGCTCTGCCCTATGGTGAGCAAAGGCCCTGCATCTGTTCTATGATGAGTCATGGTCAAGGCTCTGCCCTATGGTGATCAATGAACCTTGCACTGTAATGTTACAAGATTTTGACTTGAAACAACTGTTTTTCACACCTTGACCAAAGTCCGCTCTTTAGTCTGAGCTCCTGCCACCAGATCTGTCACCTCCATCTGGCTGATCTCCAGCTTCTGACTAACTTCAGACAGCTCTGCCTCTAATTTGCTGATTACATCACGCAGCGCCTGACTTTGTCTCATGGCCTGAGGTTCAAAAAATGGTGCAGACATGACAGAAATGACATACATGACAATGAAGAGTGGCAAACTTGATACTCAATCAAACATAATCCTCATGAGGTCAATCAACATACAACGTTCAAGAAGTGCTGAAAAGAATCAATCCCTCCTGAGCAAAGAAAAATGCTGGTATAATGCACAGGATGTGGAGAGACGTAATCATGGATTTGAATAGAAACAATTCATCCAATTAACAGCCTCTGCCCCATTCCCTTCAGCAGCTGACACATTGCATGGTGCGTTCCTAGTGGATGCTTCTTGCTCTTTTTGAACACATGATTATCTATGGACATGCACCTTACACAACTTTTACCTGATACTCGCAGTCGCTCCTCACAGTTGCCAACATAGCCATTAACTCATTTCTCTTGGCGTTCATTGCCTGCAGTCTTTCCTCGGCAATAGTCACATAGTGAATAGAGGGAGCATTGCTGTTCTCAGCAGCCTCTAGCAACTCGCCATGGATGACCATTGCAACTTGACTGACCAGCACTGTACCATCAGAGCTTCAAAACAGGGAGTGGAACAGAAGAGAGTCATGACATGATACATGAGAAAAGAGACTTAGCAGGAGGATGGAGCGTTGAGACATGAGACTTAGCAGCAGGATGGAGCGTTGAGACATGAGACTTAGCAGGAGGATGGAGCGTTGTAACATGAGACTTAGCAGGAGGATGGAGTCTTTGATATGGAATCCATGTTTGTCATCAAGACCAAGCGATATTAATACTCAGATTTTTCTTTTGAATTGCTAATACAGGGAAATGGAAAAGAAAAAAATAAGCTGTAGGTACACCATATAAAACTACATTGACTATCTGAGCTCAAAAATGTAAAATTTCATAGAATAATTGACAGGGACAAAGTGACCTATACAGATGTCATTAATGTATAACATTTTTGTTATTTCTCCATAATTGTAGTAGTTGTCATGACAGACTATGTACCTAAAGCGGCAGGCATTGAATCAATGCTTTTGGCTTACTTGGCAGTAAAAAGCAGTCCTTTGTTGTGAATCAGGATCATTGCCGTCATTCCCCAGCTGGTCCGAGCATGGAGGCGATACTCGCTACCCCCTGCATCTTGAGCTGACAGCTGTTTTGATTCCCCGGCTGGTAGAGGGAAATCAGTGGGCCATGGGATGGACTTCACAGAACCTGAGGAGGGGTGAAGCCAGCACTTAAATGAGCAGTTGAATACGTGAAGCTGATAGTAACGAATGCAAGCTCAACATTAGGTATATCGAAGTCAGCTAGGAAAAGCAGGACATGAGCTATTAGCTACAGCTTTATGTGAGCCATGACAACCGCAATTGACTGATGATGGTGACATGCAAAATGCGCTAGTGAAAACAAATATTTCGATTAAAATCGTAATGTGGAAGAGCCTAGCAACTACTGAGGGGACGTTATTACCCTTGTCCGTTGCCGCAAGCAATACAGCATCATCTCCTAGCAAGGCCAGAGGTGCAATCTGCCCTCCTTTACATCCCTCCACCTCGTACTCCACCCTCCCATCCTGAACATGCTGGATGCGGCCATCATGCGTCCTCACAATGGCACCCACATTTCTTGTGAGGAAGGCAGAGCTGGAGAAGATCAGTCGTTTATCTACATGCTCCATGTCAATGATGCGCGTGAACTTAGTGAGGTCCCAGAAATACCTGTAGCAGGAATGACAGTGTATTCTGTCAGCAAGTGATCAGAGCCTTTCATTCCTGACAGCAGACCTCAAAGCCTTCTTAGAGGCAACGTGAGAAGAGAAATCAGCAGAGCAGTGTGCTTATGACTTGATATGGCAATGCAGCAAGAGAAGAGAAATCAGCAGAGCAGTGCGCTTATGACTTGATATGGCAATGCAGCAAAAACCAGGTATGAACCATAGCACTGAATGTCACTCAATCTCAGTTGTCTAAACTTGGGGTTTGCCCATTTTGAGCGTATATCTGCATCCCTGCACTCTGACAAATCATGATCTTGCACTCACACTGCATCCCTGCACTTTGACAAATCATGATCTTGCACTCACACTGCATCCCTGCACTCTGACAAATCATGATCTTGCACTCACACTGCATCCCTGCACTCTGACAAATCATGATCTTGCACTCACACTGCATCCCTGCACTTTGACAAATTATGATCTTGCACTCACACTGCATCCCTGCACTCTGACAAATCATGATCTTGCACTCACACTGCATCCCTGCACTCTGACAAATCATGATCTTGCACTCACACTGCATCCCTGCACTTTGACAAATCATGATCTTGCACTCACACTGCATCCCTGCACTTTTACAAATCATGATCTTGCACTCACACTGCATCCCTGCACTCTGACAAATCATGATCTTGCACTCACACTGCATCCTTGCACTCTGACAAATCACGATCTTGCACTCACACTGCATCCATGCACTCTGACAAATCATGATCTTGCACTCACACTGCACCTCCCGCCCCGGTAGAGACCAGCACTCGGTCATCACTGCTGTACTGCAAGCTAGTGACAGCGGACACATGTCCTTTCAGCTGCCCTAGCTGCTGAAGGCTGTACGCATGATGTACAACAATGACATTGGTACGCCCCACAGCAGCAAAAACAGCTCCTCCATTGGAGTACTTGGCCAGGTTGCACTTTTTTACTGCAAACTCAGCCCTCATTGTGAGCTCATCCTAGAAGGGAACAGGAGGTATCAATGCGTAGGCCAGGTCAGAGTACTTAGCAGCTGATCATTATGTATACATGAAGTTTGCGAGCAGTTAGATATCTTCAACGAGGAAGATATGAGATTTGCATCATAACTAACTTCTAGGGTCTCCCACCCTGCTCAACCTGAATAAAGACCAGACTACCCTACATTCTGTGTAGCGCAACTGACATACTTACCAGGGCCACATTAAAAAGACGCAGCTTGTCATGCATTCCAACCAGCAGTTGAGATCCACTAGGGTGGAGGCTACAGGACAGAACCTCCTCCTCAAGACACTGCGCCAGGATAGATTTTCTGGCCTGATAGTTGTACATTCGCACCTGGAGAGGAAAAGAATTGTAACATCAAGAGCGTTGGTTGAATCGGTATTTCCCCCCGCAAATGTGTGGGAGATCTGTGTGTAGATTGTTTATTGAGGCTTGAGGTCTAGTCCTGGTCCAACTTTCTTGTGATAGGTACGTCCTATTTATAATGATTCCTTAACATGTTAGCAGGTGAAGAATCTAAGGACGCAACCCAAGGAGGATGAAATGCCACTTGTTTGCAGCCTCACCATTCTATCGGAGCTGCCAGTAACCAGCAGTGGAGGGAAGTTGAGTGCATCCATAGTTACGATGCTTGCAGAAGAAAATCCACCAGACAACATCTGGAAGGGACCTTTCTGGTCCTATGATAACATAGTAAGAGAACAACCAGAGGCTAAGGATCAAATGTCATTATTGAATGGAGCTAAGTTTTTCTCACTCGCAAGGAAAGAGCTCTAACAGATTGCCAGAGGTAGAGGCAAACTATATACACACATGATAGATTCCTACATCCTATATCTACATCTTTATTTGGTATATTGCATTACTAACCTCTTCCTGTTCTTGCCCTGTATACTCTTCTTTTTTTTCATTCCCTTCATCCTGTGAATTGGAAGATTCATTATAAATAACTAGCACAATATCCTCATTAGTAGTGGTAGGAAGGATGAACCAAGGTCATAGCAAGTCATGATACTGTCAATCCAACCTTGCTAGGCACGGCAGCAGCTCATGCCAATACATGAGTATAAGCATGCTATCTGACACAAACTTAGCCACACAAGACCTCAACATTCAGCGCATGATCAAACATTCCAACACGCAAACTCTTGAAAGGATCATGCCACCAAAGCCCTGCACCTCACATGCACAATAGCCAAGTCCAGTGTGAGAATCTCCCCTCCAGCAGTCAAGATGGCCAGCACGTCATCCCCTCCTCCCACAGCAACATCAACAGCAGCATTCCGTGGCAGAAACTCCTCCCCGCTCGTAGGAGGAGCTAGCAGTTTAGTTACAAGTAAGGAACCTGGAAACTCCAGTGGGACTTTCTTTGCCAGAATGTACACATCCCGATTTGAGGATCTGATGAAGAGGTCAATTGTATGTGTAAAAATGAGATTTGTGGTACCTCTTTTTTTTAATCAGAAACCGTTTTAATTAACAACAATGGGGTTACGAATGATCTCTGTTAACCTGTACATGAATATTGAAGCCAAAGCTCTACATGTTTGATTTATACAGCAACATGCATGGTGGATACATTGATTGCATATTAACTTCAATATACTCCAATAACAAGTGCAGAGCAAGTGATGAAGCTCACTTTTTTGCTGCCTTGTCTGGATCTGGAGGGTCAAAGAAGTACAGGACTCCACGCATGCCAGACACAACAAAGCCTCTGAGCCTAGGGGTGATGCACGTTAGGTAGTCACCTTCCTCCGTCAGCATAGTGCCCAGAACTTGGTTGTCTTGATTCACCTACCACATGGTCTTGCTGAGTCACTATTGTCAGGCATGCGATTACAAAGTTCATGATTTCTGATGAGAGAACCCGGCTGGCATAATAGTAACACAAAAACATTGTTCAGGTTGTAAAGAACCAAGTGCGTAGACAGTACTATCAGTTTATGCAGGTTGTGTTCAAGCTAAGGTAGCTGACCTGAACTCTCCCTTGGGATGTTATCATGGCCAGAAAGTTCCCAACTAACCAGCACATGCCTGTGTACTGCTCCTTTCCATAATCACTCTGCAATATGGCAAGGTAGACCCTGGGTCATTGATTAGTAACATAAACGGTAGGTCCTGAATTCTAGCTATAGGAAAGTGCTGGGTCATAAACTAGAACGTACACTGTTAGCAGCCCTGAAATACAAACTGAGATGTTTCAGAAATGCTGTGATTGTAACGTTTCAACTCACCACATTTGCAACTTGCATAGTGCGGACATTCCCGGACTCAACGTCCAGACGGTGCAGATGGCAAGAGTTTGAGGCCAGGGTGGCTAGCATGACGCTATTTGAGGCGCTGAAGGCTGATTTTAAGAGAGGCAGCGAGTTTATCATACAGCACAGCATCTGAGAGAGGACAGGAAGGCCTTCCTTATGAGGCTATTTTTTGTGCAACAGATACATGAGCACAATCATAAATTGAATCACAAATGCAGCAATATAAGGTGATATTGAGATACAGCATCTTTATGTGAATGCAGCAATATAAGGTGATATTGAGATACAACATCTTTATGTGAATGCAGCAATATAAGGTGATATTGAGATACAACATCTTTATGTGAATGTAAAGAATAGGCACAGCCATGGACTAAATTGTTGCAGCGACCTCCTTCACATGATTAAGGACAGCTTGAATGTGAAACGGCAGATGGTGAATCCTATTCAAGGCACAAAAGCTTCCTTAGAGTCCCACATCTCAGAGGACCAAGAGTTTTACCTTCCCACTATACCACCTCCATATGATCAGTGCATGGTCTGGCGCATTATGCTGAACAAGCAAGTACTTGCTATTTTCACTACGAGGGAGTGTTGCAGGAGTCACAAAGTGCATGATGAGCAGGACACATATCTGATGGCAGCATAAAGAGTATTACCAGACATGAAGCTTTGGCTGGCTGATTGATGGACTACTAGATATTTACAGACCTGAAACTCATGCAAGTCACTTTGATTGAAAGGACCTGAGTGGGGTCTGTAGTCAGGGTTCTAATGCGCTTGCCAGTCTGTAGGCTATACACAGAGACCTAAGGAGGGAGCAATCAATATCACATCAGCGTGGAAACATGGGTATGAATGTACTTCGTTGGGGGGACATAAAGAATGTCCTGCACAAGGGCTCCATAACGAAGACATGATTTGTACAGTTGATATTTTCTCTATTCAAACTGAATCTTATGCGAATCCACATTCATACCTGCTGAGCCTCAGCTCCCTCTACATCAATCCACATTCATACCTGCTGAGACTCAGAATCCTCTACATCTTCAGTGCATGCTACGTATTTCCGGTTGGGTGTCAGGGCCACGCCAACTATGTTGCGGACTTTCTCATGCCCGTGCAAAAAGCTCATCTGCGTTGAGCTCACAATTTATTAAAACTATGCTGCTGCAAAATTCAAATGATGCATGCTGGTTCAGACCTCGTTATTCTTTGGGTTATGCATGGCACAGAGAACTCCAACTGGGTACATCAGCTGGTTCTCCAAGTACACTAAACTGTTCGCCCCCTGACCAGTGGTTCCCATGGCAAACCTGCAGGACTCAAGTTAAGCTATTGAATTCTTAGATTCCTTCAAATTGAGTGCACTGACTGAGGAGTGACAATGCATCCAGTTGCCCCATAAGCTGCCGCGTCCTTACTCATAGTGCGATTCAATTCTATTTCTACATCTTCATTTTCCATCAGAAAGCGCGCTTTAAAAGAACAATAGACTTATTTTGTTAGACCATTCGCATAGTACATAATTGTTTCGAAGGCAAATACTGTGAACAAAACATTCGACAATTTTAATATGTTTTAATTCTGTACACGTTCATTCATATTAACCTCAGTCTAAATTACGTCGCCACACTTCCGAACAATCTTATAGTCAGAGTCAGATCAGAGTCTTCATCTCAACAAATGCAACTCGTGAGAAGAGGAAAGACCGATTCAGGCACAGAGCAATCTGTTAAATTGGCACAGCAAAGTTTTACATCGATGCACGACACGAGCTATTATTAGTCATCCCACGCTGCGTCTGCAGCTCCTGTCACAGGCGCTGCAGCTGCCTTAGCCATAAAAGAGAACCTATCGTCCACCTTTACTGCTGAAGAGCCACTTTGTACCACACCTTGGGTGGAAAGCTTCATGTTATTTCTGAGAGCACAGGAATGCACAGGCTCAACACTCATGTCAGACCATCCTCAAACGTTTTCTCAAATGCACACATTTCTCAATAATTCAGGCAATATAATTGACTGACAATTTAGCCAGCTTACTTGAACTCCTGCGCCAGTTGTCTCTCTGCTTGGCGTGCCTCTTTACCAGTGGCAAATGCAAATGCATTGCCCTTCTCAAGTTCAGAAAGTGCTGTCTTAATCTGAGTAACTAAAAACGAGTCTCGATCTGTCCAAAATGATGTGGCACGCCCTCTTGTGCCTGCCCTCCCAGTTCGCCCTACACATAGTGCCCCAAGTGTGAAGAGTACAGTTCGCCTCACATGAACACTGATGCAATACAGCAAGGATAAGCTGAACAAAAGCAGCAACATGTGAGCAGCAAGTCTTCACCTATCCGATGGACATAATCCTCAAATGACTTGGGCAGGTCCATGTTCACTACATGGCCAATGCCCTTAATATCCAACCCTCTGCTGGCGACATCGGTGGCCACCAGGACCTTCACTTTACCAGCACTGAATTCCCTCAGGGCATCCTCACGCTCTCTCTACAGGTTCACACACACGGCATACTTTCAGCATGATCTAAGCTTTCAGCACTGGTGCCAATACTGTTGAGGCTTGCAAGCTCTTTCTGCATGTACTAAGACCAAAATACCTATCTTCATAATGACATCTCGTGGTATGAAGATGCAATATTTTCTTTCAACATGCTGGCAGACATGACATATTACACCTAAACAGCATGGATGACTCAGTGATAGCTTTACTTAGGTTCTAGGCAGCTCCAGCTGCATCCTAGACTCACTTGTCCAAGCCCACCATGCAGAGCCACTGCTGGGATGCCTTCCTCATTCAAAGCAGCTGCCACCTCATCACATTTGGTCTTTCGCTCCACAAAAACTACAGTCAAAGGCATGGGCACGCCTCCAGCTTCACTGGCGCTCATCTCCTCACTTAGCAGTGCAACCAGAAGCTCCATCTTGTTGTTCTCACTCGCATGCTCCAAAGACTGTGACACGTTGGCTGTGGGGGTGCTAACTGATCCCACCTGAAAGTTTGAAGATAACCAGGTTAAAAAGGCATCTTGGTCACAGATCCAAAACTGATTTCTAGAACATGACCTGGTGATAATTGCTCTTAGACTACCCTGTACTTGAAGAGGAGGTAAGCAGACTCTCAGACTACCCTGTACTTTAAGAGAAAGCAAGCAGACCCTGTACTTTAAGAGAAGGCAAGCAGACCCTGTACTTAAAGAGAAGGCAAGCAAGGATGACTCATGTAGTCATCACAAAGCATAAGCCTTACCTTTACTGTGACAGGGTTCCGAAGATATCCATTCGCCAAGTCCTCAATCTCTCTGGGCATGGTGGCACTGAATAAGAGCGTTTGACGTCGCACAGGCAGTCTTGACATGACCTAAGTTGTGCATCATGGACATCTAAGCACTGGCAATATGACAGACATGCAATATTGAATACATTATTGTGCTGTCGTAGCATTTGCATGAGGATATACAAAGCAATTTCTCAAAAGCTGACTAAACAGGATCTTCCATGTACCTCACAGATAGTCCAATTAAAGCAATCATACTGTCTGAACTAAGCAATCTAGTGCTTACCTCTTTGATTTGGGGCTCAAATCCCATATCTAACATGCGATCTGCTTCATCTAACACTATGAATGAAACTCTACTGAGGTTTGTGTTACCCTGATGCAGAAGAGGCAAACAGTTTTTAAAATTGTTAAACATATTGCAGAAGCACAGTCATCCATGCTCAATATGTAATATCTGATATTTACAAGAAAAAGCAAGGTATGAGGATGATGCATATGAAAGAGCTCAGATGTTAAATCTGTGCATACGAACACTCACGAACCTGCTGTAAGTGATCAATGAATCTCCCAGGGGTCGCTACCACTATTTCTACTCCAGATCTTAGATCGTATCTTTGTTCATTCATAGGCACACCCCCAACAACTATTGATGTCTTCAGGCGGCTACTTTGTCCAAATGCTTGCACCTGCATAAAGTTGAAATCAGTGAATGTCCAGTAAATGGCTGCCTGCATGGGCCATGAAAAACAAGGTGAACATGCTTGAGATGAACATGATTTTGCTAACATGCACCTCGCGCTCGATTTGCTGAGCCAGCTCCCTGGTGGGGGCAAGAACTAAACCAATTGGGCCATCTCCAGGTCGAATGGCTACTTGGTTCAAGCAGTGCTGAACCATGGGGATTGAGAAGGAGGCTGTCTTCCCACTGCCTGTCTCAGCACATCCAAGAATATCACGACCACTCAAAGCGATCGGAATGCCTTGAGCTTGGATCGGCGTAGGTTGCTGATACTTGTGGAGCGCTATGTCTGCATTGATGTTCGCATGAAGGATCTGCAAGTTACAGACAGTTCAATCATAGCACGTGAAGGGGACATTTCTCGAAGAGGGTTCTTGCCACGCACCATTTCCTGGAATGATTCGATTGGGGCCGGGACAGGAGGCTGTCCATCCGCTATTTCTACTGTTACATTTAAGCGCTGCCTTATCTCCTTTACTTGATCAGCAGAGAGCCCTTGGACTCGCTCCGACGGCAGCCAGGGAGAAAATACTGGCTCAAGTGGATCACCATTGAGACGTGCTGAAGAGCCAGACCTACCCATTACTTGACCACTAATGGAAGCTGTAGAAGCAGAGCGACTCATACCAGATATCGAAGCATTGGAGTTAGAGCGTTGCATGCCATAATCCCCGTATCCACCTCTACCTCTATTGCTGTCATAGTTATAAGACCTATTATCTTTCCTGAAAGAATCAGATGGGCCAGGACCTTCTCCGGAAGCAGGCGCTCCCCCCCCTCTCAAATGTGGTGGCACATATGATGACATCAGATATATAGATGATGAGACGCAATTTTGAAACGGTAACAGTACCGTTATTTTCTTGTTGGTAATGGAGGCATGCCTAGGATCCAAAGCATTTCTTAGATCTATTTCTCCCATCGCAAATTATTATGCTGCCCGATGCACATATCGCCTCCGTTATTTCAGGCACATATTAGTGCTTTTAATAAGTTTTCCCCTCTCATTAGGCATAAACGTCACTCTTTTTCTGTGAAAGCCATGTCTGCACCAGTACAAATCAGTGCGAATAAGCACTTTGGAGGCTATAATCGTAGATTTAGGCACAAATCTACATCTCTGGGCTGTGAGATGACCTTCACAATCTATTTCCCTCCAGCAGTGGAAGCTCAGGCTAAAAAGGTGACTGTTTCAAAACGCATGACACCAAAGTTGAAGACTGCACGCATACATTACAACTTCGTAAAAACATTTTCTGAACTGACGTCCAAGTCCCTCATCATATTCATCTAAATTCCTCCTGGAAATTGTAGGTTCCACTCATTTATTACCTCAGTGGCCTCACATGCACTGATGAGAATTTCATTCAAAAATCTGGTGAGTCCATACCTGTAAGTACGCACCTTAATCCTCTTGCCTATTGTAAGGTTCTTGCAACATTGCAGTGAGATGCAGTCAATCCTTGCATGTTAAAGACCAAGTCCGCAAGAGGCATGAGTAGCATCGCAAACACGTCTCCCCAACTGCTCCCTGCCTCAGAGGAGATCACCTTCATGTGATTCATGCGTCAGGAGCACAGCAGAAAGCCTCAGAGTTTGGGATAGCGCTTGTTGCACCTGATACATCCCCACGTGGTCTAGGAGTGCCAGGAGAAGCCGATTCTTGGGACTTTGGCGTTGGTGCAGGGTTTTATATTAACGCAACGGTATGATTTCAAGATCTCTCAAAAATCCTGCACATAACAGTGTTCACAGGGTATGGGTAGTCATTCAAGATACTTGTTCTCTCTCATTTTGTTATCACTTTTAAGTGATGAAGTTGCTAATGCATGTATGAATGTTCATTGGCAGGTAGAGAAGTGGAAAAACTGGAGAATGTATGAGTACATAACAGAGGAGCTACCAGCTCTGCTGAGCAGCAACTTTGGGGATAAGGTGATAAGGGCGTTTTGATGATGCCTAACCATATTTCCTGATGGTGATGCCTGATGGGCATCAGTCTGTTCCCATTCAGAGGTTATGAGGACTTGGCAGCAGTCCCAGACTTCTTAAATCGATTAATGTGTTTATTCCGTACTCAATTAGTTCTGGGTGATGTGTGTAGATAGACCTTGGTACTGCTGCTGTCATGGGTCACTCCATGGGAGGACACGGTGCCATTACGGTAGGCCTCAAGAATCCTGGAAAGTTCCGGAGCATCAGCGCTCTCGCACCTATATGTAATCCCACCTCTCTTGAATGTCCATGGGGAACAAAAGCTTTCACAGGTGTGGTTAAGAGGAGTTCTTGGTGATGCATGCTTCAACAGCCATGATGCTCCTTCTCTCGTTTTAGCTCAAATTATATTTTTGAGGAAAGGTAGCAGGAGAGGAATGAGCAGGTGATGCTAGTGTTTGTTACTAGTTCCTTTGATTTGTTTACAGTCTTTTGTCATTGAGGATCTTGATGTGTGAAGACTCATTGCGCGATATGTATGGAATGTTATATATTCTTAGCTCATTTCTCCTGTTTTATCTGCATCTTTTTTTTGGTTATAATTGCAGGTTATTTAGGAGATAACAGGGAGGCATGGAAGGAGCATGATTCTTGTGAGCTCATCCGAAGACACAAAGGTCCCCCGCTACCTCTGTTGGTGGACCAGGTGCGTATGCTGATGTTAGAAATGATGATCTGAGCCATTATCCCAACAACAACTGCCTGCACATGCTCCTTCCTTCATTCCAAGCAAAATTAGGCCATGACTCCTGAGTGGCATTCTGATTGTGTCACGCATGGCACTGTGATTATGTCGACCATCCTGAGTTACCAAGTTGAGTGCTCTGGAACAATCTGCTGCAGGGCTCTGCGGATAACTTTCTCTCTCAGCTTCAGCCTGAGTCTCTGGAGGTTGCTGCCAAGGATGCTCAGTATCCTATTCAGTTGCGTATGCAGGAGGGCTATGATCACAGTTACTTCTTCATATCTTCATTCATTGATGACCACATAGAGTTTCATGCAAAGCATCTGAAATAAATCAATTAATAAAACTCTTCTTTGCTAGCGTTGCTAACATTGCATCTAAGTCTCCTCATATCACTATATTTATGACACGTGGTAAATGTTTGGTATCTGCCCATATCCACACTAAGCTACTGACCCACTGAAACACATCAATATTTTGAGCCCCACGATAATGTGAAGCAATTAAAGCAGCAGATGAAACAGCCATTCACTGATAGAGGGCTTCCAAAGTCAGTGCATGGTAGAGAACAAGGATTACACATCAGGTAACCTCAGGAACTGTACATAATTATTTATTTTTCAGAACACACGTAGGAATGACTCTCTACATGACATGCGATGTTCTGAATATAGAGCGCAAGTACCTCTCCATATTTGGGAGACTTGCAGGCACCTCAAACCAAGTGCATCTTGTGACCATATGCCAACCATATTAAGCCTGTGTACCTGATTCCAGCCATCAACAAGGAAACAGGTCCCTAAGGAATGTTCTCAGCACTGAAAAGGTTGCTCCACACATGAATAATTATCTTATTAACAGCAGTCATAAGAAGGACTGAGATCATTATGGCAGCTACTGGCTACTGGCTGCTGGCAATTATTTCTTTGTTGCTCACTTATTTTTCATCTGGCAACAATGCGCTCACTAGGCAATATCTGCTGATACTGAAGCTGCCTGTGTTCCTTCATATAATTGAACATTTTCTCACCCTCTTGCCATCCGTATTTAGTAGACCCCTCCTCCACCAGGTGTAGAGGCTGATCATGAAGCATATCTGGCTCTGACATGTACTCAGTTACTTTCTCAATAACAATGGTCCCAACCTGTGTTGAGACCATCATGAATGGATTAAATCAGCATATTATGCTTTTGCTCTTAAGCAATATTAAAGGATTGGATCATTACTAGACTGCTCGCGTTAATATTAATATCCTGCAGTAGAACATTAGATCGCTGATGATGAGTGTTTCTCCTAAGGTATAAGGTACCCTCAATCATCCCTACAGCAGTAGTATGGCCACTAAACGTACTGTTGCAAATTGATGACAGCGGAAGCCATCAGCGATTTAAGGATGACTACTTATTCAAATTTACTACCACTCACTATGTTACCGTCAGGATGCCCTTTTGGAACTCTGTCCCCTAAGCTAGACACTCCTTCCCCACGCCCTGTCTCTATGATAGCTAATTCACAACCAATCAAGTGAGAGGGCAGAGGATATGTTGAAATGCGTAGCGCTTAGCCACTAGTACATCTTGCGCAAGATGAAACATTATATGGATTCAGCAATCAGAACAGGGAACACAAGTATGTCACAGTGTTAAAGGATGTGTGACTCGTGAGTTGTTCTGGCTGAGTTAAAAAAACATGGCTCGTGATACCATATGTTGCAAAAATTAATAATATGCTTTTGGAACACACGTACTACTCTACCCAAAAACATTCGTAGCTACAATTAAAACCTAGAATGCTCATCACTTTTAAAATAATTAGTTATAATTAAATAATAAATTAATTAATATACTAATATGTACTAATCCCAAAGCAAATTTTGAAGCAATAACTGACCTTGTTGCATTTTAAATTGAAATGAAAAAACAATATCCATTCCTAATCTATCAAAAGAAATAACACTGACGGAATGAGCAGATATGAACAAAGCAGATGAATTCTGCAAGAGGCATGGAACAAAGAAGCTCAAAATTAACTTTCTTGAGGGATTGAAAACTGCTCTATTATTATGCAATCAGTGAACATAATATATGATTTAACAACATTTTCAATACCTATGAGGCGCGTAATTGTCAAATAACTTCAAAGAATCTTCTCTGACATTATAGGCAGAAGTTTCACTGCTATGGCAACTACTCAGGTGACAGCTAAGGCTACAGGTCACACCATGAATATCCGTGCTAGGATTGAGGGGTTCAGAGCATTTGGCCAGGCTGATGTCGCCAAGCGACTCAATGAAACACCACAAGAGGATGTATGAGGTAGGCGCAGTAAGATGCCCCAGTAACAGCAGTACCACAGGCCCCCTTTGCTTGGTTGGCATACCTGCAAAAGACAATGATTAAACCCAGGGACCAGGCCACAGCAAAGGTCTGCTCACACAGAGCAGCATATGCAGCATGCCAAGAGAAACCTCCAGCCAGAGCTGCAGCAATCTGTGGTGAGCCTGACATTTTGAGGACGGAGGACCAGAAGATTGAAAAGAAAATGAGGGAGCTGGCGGCTCCACAGGTGGGCAAACGAGAAAAAAAGTGTGATTTGTGTGCAGATATGCCAAGTGCAAAGGCAACAATGTACTGTGCAAAGTAGGCTGGCTGGAATCCTGGGAAGACAACGGGCAGCCAGAATCCAACAGGAAACCAGAGACACACAACAAATGTGGGTACTGAGAACAGAGCTGTGATTGCAAGCAGTAGAATGCCAAGCTGTCTGTTGGAGAACATCTCTGATGAGGTCTCAAACTCGGACCCTGCTGGGAAGCCGCTTTAAGAAATAGAAGTAGACCTGTTTGTGAGGCTGTGGTATATGACCAAAACCAAGTCGAAGAGGAAGAGAGCTGTGATGAACCAGACAGGGCTTCTGCTGGGCCCCCTGTAAGCTATCCAGTACCACAGCAGTACTGAAGGCATCCCATTGAGTCCAGCTGGCTGATCAAAGTTGTTCACACCTTGAGCGACGTAGCAAGTGATGGGCTCTATGATTGCTTCATATGCGAGGAGTGGGAGCAGGAGCCTCCTTGCTCTATCAGCTATGTATCCCCTCGGGCCCTTCCGGTTCAAGCTGGGAGATGCTAATGCTCCCGCCAAGAAAAAGAAGAGGCCCATGAAATAAGCCTGTGGAATACACAGAAGAGGTTCTTCAAGAAATCCTTGAAGTTTGACACAAGGTACCTGATTAAAGCTCAGGAAAGTCCATGACACAAGAGTTGTGGAGACGTCTAATGCAGGCAACCACTGTCCATAAAACGGCCACCATCCAAATGAAAATATGTAGAAGCAATGATGGACTACAACAGCAGCAGTGAGGAAGCAGCGAAGGCAGTCCACACAGGACTGCCTTTTATCCTTGTTTTTATCAGATATACCTGAAAGATGTTCCTGGGTCAGGGGAAAGGACTGAGGAGAGTTGTGCTTGGGCTCTGTGTTCTCATCACCCAGTACAAAATTGCAATAAGAAACTTCAGATTTCGTGCCCATCACAAGTCTAAGTGCTGGGCGTCAGCGGTGAGTTACCGTGACACGCAGGCTTGTGCTCCAGAACCAATTAAATACATGTTTGCTCAGACCGTTTGAAAATATCCTGTGCAGCGATGTAGTACTTAACATATTTATGCTTTATTTTAAACTTATAGATAAAAAAGGTCGGAAGCATGTCACCAAACAGTTGGCTTGTTAGCGGCATATGGCAATGCTATGTCCTTTACTAGGCTCCAAGCAAACCTCGTGTATGCCAGATGTACTGTAAATATCTGGATATCAAGAGTGTTGCAGCCACTTTCAAGGGGCCCAGTTTCACATTGCAGGATGCTTCAGCATTTACAAAGCAGTCCTCCTCTTCTAATGTTCTCCTCTCCACTCGAAAGGGCTTCTACTCCTCATTATACATTCTGCAAATTGCAAGCTTACAGTGACACCCCGGCGTTGCCCTGCATAAGATCTAGAAGAATTACGGGTGTTAGCTTTGCTAGTGTTGCAGGCAGGGCCCTCTCTAGTCTAACAGACCAAACAAGTGTATCAGATAAGGAGTCTCTGAAGCCTTCATGGATATCCTACTCTAATCTATACAGCCTTCTTGAGGCTGTTCACAGGAAGCACAGCCAGATGGAACACACTGATGCACATTGGGTAGCAGCTCGTCTCTTCCAAATGCTGACGCTTAAATCCAACAATGAAAGATTACCAACTGAAAGTATGGAAACAAAGAACTGTCTGGATGAGTTATTGGAAGTAATGATGGCTCAGAGATGCGATGACCATTCAACAGACCATCCTGCATCACAAGAAACAGCTGTGGAGGCAGGAAACAGCACTTCAGCTACAAGAAAGGCAGCGTCTCACCTGGACACCCTAGCTCTTGCTATGTTGTGTAAACCCTTGAGCTCTTTGGATTTCATACCAGCTCTGATGACATGCTATGTGGCTTTCCGCTCCCAACCTAGCGTTGAGGTTCAGATAGTTGTGTCTCAGCACCTGCGTGGAAGCTGTGAGATAAGGCCATCAATGTACAACATCTCACAGCCCAAGGCACAAAAGCCTCAAAGGCACCAAGTGACCCCTACCTCCTTATCTGCTATCGCCTCTCTGACCCCAACTCTTACCTTTCAGACTGCCAAGACCGCTGCTGCAGCTAGAGCCAAGTGCACTCACCTATGGCGCAGCATTGGGGTACTGGCAGCCCTCCATGTGGATGTGTTGTCACCTGACCAAGTCTCAGAAATCCTGCTGTGGAGCACTGAGTCTGGTTTTTATGACAAGGAGCTATTTGAGGTCGTGTCAGGGCGGATCAGGGACAAAGAGGACGGCCTTTCTACTGCTTTCATGTCCAGGCTGAAAGATAGCAGCCTTATCAGCATGCTACGCGCCATTGCTTCAGCTCGGCATCAAGATAAGGCTGTCATTGAGGCCTTGGTTTCAGAGGCAGCATTTCGTCTGGGTTCAAAGGTGGTGAGTGATCATCATGATTGAGATAGTTAACATAGAAGCTTGTCAGTGGAAAGATTGATGGAGGGATTATTGGAAGTTCAGTAGAAACCTCGGGAGCGCATGAGCTCATCATGAGCACTACTTGGTATTTATAATGATTGATGTTAAATGGAGTTTGACGGATCTTACTTGCTGCTAAAGGAGGGGGTGATGGGCTTGATGCACTTTTGATCTTGTTTCCTGGTTGCAGGACCACAGCCGCCATCTCTCCAGCAACATGAGTGGGAGAGTCTTCAGCCTGATAGATCTATCTTATCTTGTGACTTCCTTAGCCGTTGTTGGTCATCAGGTGATAGTCAGCAAGACACTCAAGGAATAATAAAATGGGTGCCCAGAAGCATCTTCTAGAAGCTTTTTCAACGCCATGCATATGCATTCTGTACAGAGTGTTTCACGCAGGGGATCTCGTAACTTCCTAGCTATGGTTGTCATTATCCTGTTCTAGCCTTAACCAGGACATCTTCCTTGAAACTGTCCTAACTTTGATTTTGCATTTGCGCTGTAGGATGCTCAGCTTCTCACAGTTGCTTCCAGAGAGGCCTTTGGGCAATTGTTACAGTTAGTAGACAAACAGGAGTTGGAAGATGAGAGGACCAGGGATGAGCATGTCCAAGCAGGGCAGGCACCACCTAGCCACACTGAGCCTGGAGTGGATAGTGTGGAAATACTGGTATCTTTGGCATGGGGCCTGCATGCTGCAGGCAGGAGCTGCCAGCCTGTACTGCTGGATGCCTTAGCACTACTACTGCCAGTCCCAAGAAGTCTCCAGGGCCTGGACTTGGGAGGGCTTCTGAAGCTTCTAGAAGTGTGCACTGCTGTCACTAAGGCTGCGATGTGTGAGGCAGGTGATGCCAGCAAGGCAGCAGGTGCCAAGCAGCTGGTGGGGAGTGTTGCAGAGGTGTTGTCGGAAAGAGTGGAGGGGCTCAGTGTCCACCAAGCAGCACGTGTGGGGACGCTAATGGCCTCTGTACAACATTACAATGAGCCATTGATGAGGTGTGATGTTAGGGAACACCTCTTCACACCTCAACCTTGGCCTGCCTCACTCCCAAGCAGCTGTTGGCTGTGAAGGAAACCCTTAAAACCTTATTTTGATGGTTGACCTTGCATGTTCAATCTGTGCTCAAGGTTTATGAAGCCTGATGTGTGCTGCATCCAGGTCAATCTGCAGCTTCCCAGCAGTTGCTTGGTCTGCAGCTGGATGGCAGTGCAAGGATGCCTGGACTCTCCCTATGCCCTGGGGATGCCTGGCTGAGCTAGCCGCTGCAGCTGCCAGCTTACGGTATGACCCCACCACCATCTTAGGCAACGTAGATGCATATGCAGAAGCATTGAGATCTAGTCTTCAGATGCATCTTCATGGGAGTTCTGCTCACCTCCTCCCCAGCCCCTCTGTGTTGTGCAAGCTTGCCTATGCCTCTGCCACTCTCTCAAGGACAGACCATCACCTCTTAGCATTGGTTAGAGAGGTAGCCCTTCAGCCAGAGAGTCAAGCCTCGCTGTCTGTCAGGCAGTTGTGTGAACTGACCTGGGCATTGGCTGTATCCGAGCACCATTTGTGGAAGCAGAGATCTGTTGAGGTTCCACAGAAAAAGGCAGCAGCCAGAGTACAATCACACAAACAGCAATCTTCGTGGGTGCTGAAGGATGTCAGAAAGCAGAAGGGACTGTCAGCAGCATGGCTGGATAATGTTGGTGGAGCGGGTGATGACAATGGCAGAAGCAGCCAGGAAGCTAAAGCCATAGCAGCAGTCCTCTCAATCTTCAGGTTGACCAGGCTTGCACATGCTGCCATGCTGTCATGCTACAAATGTTCTACAATTCAAATTCTGTTTCTGGGAAAAAAATTGTCTGTAAATTTAAGATCTTCTGTTGTTCTTTGACCTCGATCATATCTTTATTCGCAAGTAGTTTACAACTTAGTGACCTAAAGTGCAGTGTGCTCTTTTGCATATGTACATTGGCCTCCTCTCCCTTCAGCCTGGCTATGTCACAATTGAGTGATGTCAGGGAACCGTACGTTCTCCAGATGTGCGAGGTATGTAATATATGTACTGATATATTATAGAGAGGTTTTAATCTGTAGTGCGCGTCTTGTGTGATGGTGCTAGCTTGCTGAAATCTGGCTCAGTTCCCCATAAGGCGAGAAATTGCAATCTTTATTTCTGCTTTGTTCTCAAGATCACTTCTGCTCTCTTAACAGCTCCATACTATTCATGGTTTTCTTCCCAGGCATATCTGTCGCTGTTATCCTCCCTAAGGGGTGAGCACTACCAACAGCTCTTGAGCTTCCCTGTGCAGTGGCGCAACACCCTTCAATATGCATGGGAGCAACAATTGAAGGCTCGCAAAAGAGTCAAGCAGAAAGTAGGATCATCCCTCTTCACTCAAATGCTGGCTGTGGGCCCAGTGTATGCTGATCTGGAGGATGATGTTGAAACAGATAGCATTGGTCCATTGCAGATGATGGAGGAGCGGAAGAAGCTGCTGACTGTGTTGCAGAGCTTAGGGTTCAGGGGTGCGCTTACAGATCGGATGATCAAGGTAGGAGGCTTCTTGGTGGATGCTGATGTGACCCTGGAGACTGGATCCGGGCAAGCTGTGGTAGTGCTTCTGGATAGCAGTCAGTCATACATTAGAACAGAGAGTTTGCCTGCAAATGCAAATGGCCATATCCAGAAGGAGGAGAGGCAGGCTGCTAGTTTGAGATTGATGGGGCAGGCTGCTTGGCGTGAGAGGCTGCTGGGTAGAGCAGGATGGTTAGTGGCTAGGATTCACTGGCATGACTGGAGGACTGCATCATCTACTTCATCTAGTAAGGCTTGTGAAAATTTGGTGAAGATGGTTTTGGGAACTCTCTTAGAGGAATGATGAGGATGATGTGATTCCGTTGAGATCGTCCTTCTCAACATTTTGTTCTTAAGTAATATTTTATGAAGTCATGGAGTTATCAACTACCAACATTTTGGAATCAGCTGTTCAAGTAGCTGACCAAAGTCAGAAAATAAATAGCTTTGGGTGTGTCGAGCAGTAGAAAGTGCACTTCAGAACTAAGGCTAGTTACAATTAACTTGTAGATGACAAATTACTGAATAAGCTTTGTAGTTAAAACCTTCTGGGTGTCTCCGATGAGTTCCAAGAGTTACAGCCTCAATATGTCTTATATGATACCAGGTAAGAGAATAATGTAATTGAGCAGCAGCATAATTTCTGTCATTGCGATTAATTCTGATCCGATTTGAAACTTACTCATCATCCGTAATCAATTTAGAGTGGTACATGTAGAGACTCCCTATCTAGTAGCTTGCTGTGATAATGGCATCGTGTGATTACGTTCACTGCTTCATTTCCCAGTGACTTGGTTAATGAATTTATCAATGTTAGCCTTGGTACTGGACCTGAGTATGATGAGAGGATCAACATTGAATGATCAGAATTGAAGAGACCAACCACTGTTCTCACATCATTCAATAGCCTCATACCTTTCAGATGGGTCAGTAATGTATCTGTAGGAGAAAGTCCCAACCACAGCCAAGCCCACTGCATAGTCATCACTAATTATTAGCAGGGGATGTGCCTGATTGTAGCACTGCCAAGGTCACTCACCAAGCTCAAAAAAATCTCCAAAAAACGGCATTTTGTCAACGACTGACATCGTGGCTCCGATTGCTAGCTGAGCAACAATAACTGTAGCTAGGATTGCGACAATGGCTGGTTTCTCTGCGTCGGCAGTGTCATCCCAAACCCCCTGTCAGGAAGCACGGAGCTCAGTTACTGAGCGAAAGTGCCTCGGTATGACCACTTAGAAATATGCAATTTCCACCTTTACGGTACTGGTAGTGGTTGTAAGAAGCTCCTGGGCCTTTGCTGCATAGTCTACCTCAGCCTGCTCAGGCTCAGCACGTACAATAGTGCGACGAGCTCCTGCAGTTTAAAGTGATCCGAGAGTTTAGAGCCATGAGGCATTACTATAATTTACGCTACTCACCGATCTTAGCAAGGCGAACAACAGAGGGAGACGCGACAGTCACCTTACAACCAGGCCTATGTAAGATTTTAATGTTTACAGGATAAGTACAAGAAGCTTGAGGTATAATAGATCTGAACCATTCTGAAAAGCATTAGCGTTAAAACGTACCTAAGTATGACATTTCCACTGGAAGTTGCTTTAAGGACTTGCATGATACTGCTGGAATAAATATGTTTGGATGATCGTTTCTATGTGTATCGATTTTGAACGGCATGAAGCAATTAAGGTCTCGGAGCGATAACAAACAAGATGGGTTACGAATATGCCATAACTGAACAGCAGTCGGCATACTGAATTATGTACATAACTTGTATCTCTTCATGCGGCAGTTACGACAAACTGTTTACAGGCTGGATTGGCGTGTATTAAACTTGATCCATAATAAAGTTTTTCATCATCTTTACTCTCTGAACCACTCCAAAGGAAGAATTATGTTGTTCATACAAACTAGTGGTTATTCACACCTGAAATGTTCCTACATGTAAATGCCAGCAACTTCATTGCATCGTCTTAAGTTCGTTGCAATTTGCAACTTTAAAGAGCCTGACGACCGAAAGAGTTGCAGCTAAGGTACACAAAATACCCCTGTGTGGCTCTTACATCTGATTATTTAATTATATTTTTACATTTAGTGTGTCTCCTACTGATGTTTTTTTTCTGTGCTCGAGCATAGTTAGTACCCCGTGGTCACTAATGTGTCATGGTCTGCTGTGGTAAGCACTCTGGGGAGCAGGCAATCGACCCTGCCACCAATAAGCCAGTAGTTACAGTAGGAGCTGGAGTACTAGATGCTCCCACCTCAGCTGCAGCAGCAGCAGCAGCCTATGGAACCCCCAATGCTATGTCGAGATTGCCGCCCTTCTTCTTTGTGAAGATGCCTGACCCTGAGCCTGAGGACGAGGTCCAAATAGAGGTGCATCAAAAGGAGGTCGCGGGTATTATCAAGGATGCTGATGGCAATACCAACAGCAAAGTAACCCCGCCTAAGGGAGCAGGCGACCCTATCTCTTATCAGCAGAATACAGGAGGGGGAAATAATGGGCAGGAGGAGGAGAACAGCCGGGATGTTGTATCATCAGGTCTACGACCCGACCAGACCTCATCTTCAGCTCCACCAACTGGAGGAGGAGATAAGGGGTTTGGACATCAAATGAGGCCAGATGCAGATTTCTACCGCCAAGGGCCTTTGCAGCCCAATAATACCCCTCCTGTGTCTACAGGTGCTATCATGACAACACAGCAGAAGCAGCAGCAGGGCATGGAGCCTGCCCTCCCTCCTCATTTGCAGGTGATACAAGTGCTGGAGAGTGACGGCCAGTACCACTATCAAGTAGTGGAGGTGCCACCAGCTAGGAGCCCATACCCCACGCACTTTGCATGAGCATGTACTTGTGTGAAATTCATTTAGAAACATTTTCTTTCAATTTTGATAGAATTGTTAATTGCTGTCCAGACGATTACTGATTGTGTTTGTGTCGTATGTTGCTGTGGGTGTTAAAAGAAAATTTGTGTAATCCGCCTCTGAAAAATTCGAGTCACTCAATGTGTACGATCATTTTCTTTTTATGTTACATGAGACCTCAGCTACTTCATTAGCTACTTATTTTACTGAACATGCATTCTAAGTAGTTGGCAAGAAGTGTAATGTTGGGGCCACTAGAAAAGAGAGGCATTTCTGTAATGATAATAATGGTCATGTCATCGTCAAGTGAATGTGCCGGTCATTATGGACACCAGGGTTCACAAAATCAGTTGCTCAGTTTGAGCAGCCAAGATGTAATCACAGAACTCGGCCCTAGTGAATACTTCAGATGAACCAGCAGGGTGCGGTTACACATTATTCATCAGAGAGGAACAGCATCCCTACCAGGATGACTCCAATGATAGCACAAAGCAACCACTGAAGGTTCTGAACAGTACTTAGCTCATGCAGCATGAGACCAGACATCCAGCCCCTGGTACTGCGGCTGATACCAGCAGCTGCGTCGACACTGCTGCCAGTGGGAGCGTAGGCCACTG
The DNA here is from genome assembly GCA_002335675.1 of Chlamydomonas eustigma. Taxonomy (NCBI): domain Eukaryota; kingdom Viridiplantae; phylum Chlorophyta; class Chlorophyceae; order Chlamydomonadales; family Chlamydomonadaceae; genus Chlamydomonas; species Chlamydomonas eustigma. Next base: position 46,350 of record BEGY01000134.1, on the reverse strand, counting down.
CAGCCAGGCAGGCGGCCACCAGAGAGCCCAGCTCCGGATGCTCCCTCACAGGAAGGTAGGCAGGCCCACTCTGCAGCAGCTCCATTGCACCCAAGGCCTTAAAGGCACCAGCACCTCCTCTTGAGTGACCTATCATATTCACTAGCAGCCTCAGCAGTGCCTGGCACAGCTCTGAAGCTTTAACAAAGTCTATGGATGCCAATGTTGAAGAGTTGGAACCAATATCCTGCTCATGAAGATTCTCTACAGCTGTTGAAACTCCCCGTCCCTCATCTTTTACTGCTCGTGGATTTGCGTTGTCAACTGGTGTCTCTCTGTTGACCAGCGGTACAAAAGCACTCAAGTTCGACCAGGCCACAGGCATGCCTCCTGCTTCCAATGCGCCTTGTGCAAGCTCTGGAGTTGACAAAGCTCCAACAGTGAGCTGTGGGATACATTGGAAACATGATTATGTTACGACTTCATTAAAAGGTCACAATCAGTGCCTCATGCATAACATTCACAATGTGTTAAACTAATGAAATAATACTGTTATCCAAGGCAGAGCACTCTTATGTACCAGCTATCATCTCCAAAGGAAATGGTGAGAATAAGCTACGTACTCCTCAAAGCAAAAATTGCAACTTTTTTAGGAAGAAAGACCCATAGAATTTACACTACGCAGTCCAGTCCTTTAAGAGCATTTCTCTCACCTTGTACGCATCATACAAATCTCCTTCTCTTATTACTTTGTTTGGGTTAATTGAGGATAAAACAGAGACAAGGGTTTTGAGGGAAAAGGCTCCTAGTTTCTCCAACAATTGTGTGAAGGCTGGCGACCAGGAGGCATATGGCGTTGACAGGGAAAGAGTCTTGAGACTAGGGTCCAGCTCTAAAGTCTGAGAAACAAAGAAGGAATTCGTCCTCAGTGGACAGAACGAGGCTGCAAACAGGCACAGAATCGCGAAGAGAGTGCGAGCGTTGAGACTTTGAGTCAGTAAACCTAGCACAGTAAACATCATTGCCACAACAAATATAAGCAAACAGCCTCTGTCTGAATGCAACTTATTACAGCTGTCAGCATCATATTCATACCTGAAGTATGAGCCGCATGTGTGAATGCACAAGGACCTCCGACCACAACAGCTTCAAAGCATCAGATGTTGTGTACAATAAAGCATCACGCCCCTCAACAATAAGACTGCCTGTGCTGCTCTGCCCATGGCTGTTGCCACTGCCACCACCCCCGCTGCTGCTACTGCTGCTGCTGCTGCTCTCCACCCATGTGCTAACCAGTGCCACAGCTTCTAACAGTACAGTCCTGAGCTGACTTATGACAGCTGGAGGATGTTGTACTGCTTTGTACTGACGAGTTACAGCCTCACATGTCTCACATGCCACTGCCAGGGCATCAGACCAGGCTGTGAGGACGGAGTTGTCCAATGCACTGGCTGAAGTCCCAGCCTCTGAAATATCTCCCTGCTGTACATCTGCATTGTGCGCTGAGACTTCTCTTTTTTCTTCACAACTTACACTGAAGGAAGAATTTACAAGCTCAAAGCAAGTCCTGCAAGCAACAGGTAGGGAGCAATAGATCTAAGAAACACAACTGAGGTCACCTTCCCAACATGTTAATCGTCAGCCCCATATCTCACTTGACCAACAGTGCCCCCCACACCAGCTTCACCACCTCCCTGCACCTCAGAACTCTCCACACTGCCTCCTGACTCACTGTCTCACTCATCAAGCGTATCATCAAGGTCCTGCACTGCGGCCTGTTGCTGAGCTGCAGCAAGTTTGCAAGGTAGGTGCGAGAAGGATGCTGTTCAAACTGGGAGGACCCAGGTGGAAGCTGTAGTGCTGCATCCAGTACAAATGCGATGACTGCTGGGTCTGATTGGAGGTGTGCACTAGACAGCTCCTCATCATGGACTAGGGAGGAGGGAGCTGCTGCTGATGAGTCTTTACTGTACATGACCTGGGGAGTAGTCGAAAGAAGAGTGTCCAGAATGTACACCAGGTGCTTGCTAGTATCACAGTCTGAGTTTGGGGATGAGCGGATGCCGGATACAATGCTCTGAACAGCGCCACCTCGAAAGAGGCTCTCACAGGAGGATCGATATTGCTCTTGTGCAGTGACCCTGTCATGACTGCTACTTTTAATCAGAGTTTCTGCATGATACATGTTTAGGGCTCCAGAAATTTCTGCTGAGGCCCTCACCCTCTTCACAGGATCTTGTAACTGAGAAATATAGGACAGTAACTCGTTCTCACGTCCCATCTCATTGATACTCTGGTTCATTTTATTCTCAAGTTAAAAAAAAAGTTTCAACCATTGCTCATTCTAAATGATATCAACATTGTTGAAGGTTCACGTGGTTTCGGAGGCTTCGTCCCTTAAACGCCTCCGATTTTAGCGTCGACCATCTGTCAACATAAGATTTACACGCCTAATAAATGTGTCTGACTCAATATGAAATTCCAAGCGGTTACGGATTATCGGTGTCATGTGTAGGCTCAAAATAGATACCTAGAGGTTGTGTAGCGCGTTGTTTCTGAATGTGCGCGCAGTCATTTTATTGCACTGCACGTAATAATACTCATTACAAGAAAAGGGGTGTAAACACCTAGTGTTAGGACAATTCAAATCCGGCACCAGCTTTGATCGAGTACAGTATCTTCTCTTTGAGCGTAGAGGAGCGCCTGAAAGCATTTGACACCATCAAAGTAAACTGATGATTCATACAAGATGACAAGTATTTGATGTAAAATGCAGGACTTCCAAGCTCTTCTTGTACACATTGTTTGAATATTGCATAATAACAGAAGCCACACACCTGTAGTTTGGAAGCTTAAGCATATTGAAGCATGTTGATGCACTGGGCAGGCGGTCTACGTCCTTGCCTCCCAGTGAGGCCAGCATAGAGGCATCGCATGTCACCTTTAGTTCTCATTACAGGAAGGTCAAATTAAGGAACCTCAGTTTTGACCAGACTCCATAAATTTTGATCTGTTGTATTTAGCATGTCACTGTCTAGAACCAATTATTTCCTCTGCTATTAACATACCTTGTGTAGTGTAAAAGGCGGATGCAGGTATTTAAATCCACCCAGTGGCGCTCTGCTGCAAGATGTCACGAACTTTAGCAGAAGGCTTAGCTCTGTAGCGCTCATTTCAGCTAACACCTACACAGTCCAGACAGTGATCAGTGATCAGTGTATTACAATCATAATGGGAAGAGGATCATAGGATCATGCCAATGTTTTGTGACACAGGGTCAGAAACACTTCATGTTGTGCTCACCTTCCAGAAGAGTTTCACTGTGGTTGACTCCTCGGTGTAACCACCACTGTAACCACCACTGTAGCGCACATAGAGCTTCATGTTGTGCTCACCTTCCAGAAGAGTTTCACTGTGGTTGACTCCTCGGTGTAACCACCACTGTAACCACCACTGTAGCGCACATAGAGCTTCATGTTGTGCTCACCTTCCAGAAGAGTTTCACTGTGGTTGACTCCTCGGTGTAACCACCACTGTAACCACCACTGTAACCACCACTGTAGCGCACATAGAGTTT
>BEGY01000134.1:0-42789 GCA_002335675.1 Chlamydomonas eustigma | reverse complement strand
CATTTGACACCATCAAAGTAAACTGATGATTCATACAAGATGACAAGTATTTGATGTAAAATGCAGGACTTCCAAGCTCTTCTTGTACACATTGTTTGAATATTGCATAATAACAGAAGCCACACACCTGTAGTTTGGAAGCTTAAGCATATTGAAGCATGTTGATGCACTGGGCAGGCGGTCTACGTCCTTGCCTCCCAGTGAGGCCAGCATAGAGGCATCGCATGTCACCTTTAGTTCTCATTACAGGAAGGTCAAATTAAGGAACCTCAGTTTTGACCAGACTCCATAAATTTTGATCTGTTGTATTTAGCATGTCACTGTCTAGAACCAATTATTTCCTCTGCTATTAACATACCTTGTGTAGTGTAAAAGGCGGATGCAGGTATTTAAATCCACCCAGTGGCGCTCTGCTGCAAGATGTCACGAACTTTAGCAGAAGGCTTAGCTCTGTAGCGCTCATTTCAGCTAACACCTACACAGTCCAGACAGTGATCAGTGATCAGTGTATTACAATCATAATGGGAAGAGGATCATAGGATCATGCCAATGTTTTGTGACACAGGGTCAGAAACACTTCATGTTGTGCTCACCTTGCCAGAAGAGTTTCACTGTGGTTGACTCCTCGGTGTAACCACCACTGTAACCACCACTGTAGCGCACATAGAGCTTCATGTTGTGCTCACCTTCCAGAAGAGTTTCACTGTGGTTGACTCCTCGGTGTAACCACCACTGTAACCACCACTGTAGCGCACATAGAGCTTCATGTTGTGCTCACCTTCCAGAAGAGTTTCACTGTGGTTGACTCCTCGGTGTATCCACCACTGTAACGCACATACAGCTTCAAATCCTCCACATCCACACCTCCAGAACCATCCTCTCCATCTCCGCTGATGAGCATGTTGAGCTCCTTGGGATTGAATAACCTGTTAGTTACAATGCAACTGACAGTGTCAAGGTTGTAGATAAATAACCTGTTAGTTACAATGCAACTGGCAGTGTCAAGGTTGTAGACAAATAAGACAAGTAGACAAATTAGGCATAAAAGATTGAACATTCACACCATTACTACTACCGTATAGAGGTGTGGAGGGGCTGTACTTCGAAGCATAGCAGGAACTTGCAATACCTAAAGGCTCCTGGGGGTATCAGCTGTGATAGACCCCTCGAGAAGGCCTCCGCTGCTCTGCCTAAACGCACATTCAGGTGCCAGTCAGCCAGCAAGTGACAGTACAGCAGTCGGTTGTCATTTGTGACTGGGACATCGCCCCAGCCAAGGAGCAGCTCATAACGGGTTTTGCTACCAAAGAAGTCGTCCTCCACCACAAATGTTAGCCCCAAATCCTCTACATTGCCATCATAACGCTTGACCTGGAGAGGATCATGACTCAAAATAAAAAAGAGCATTTATTGGTTTCATGACTTGTTGAGGTGCTTTGCTGTTTTTATAAAACGCCCTACTTTCTTCATGCCTTAGGGGTCAAAGCATAGACAGGCCAAACTTAACACTATTCATACATTTCTCCCAGAGTGCAGGAACATACTCTCACCTGAAGGAGACTGCGATGCAGCTCCGGATCCAGGGTCGATAAGTCATCAAACATGGGAGTGCGACCCTACAGTACAGTTACAGAATCAGGGGCAAAGCAGACAAGAGGAATGCCGTCAATGATCAGAAGAAGTGACATGGTAGAGGATTTTTGTACTACAATAACTAAGTCCTGCATTGCTGCTGTCAGCACTTCAAGAGCATCTGCTGAGAGCCATCATCTGCTGAGGGCCATCATCTGCTGAGGGCCATCATCTGCTGAGGGCCATCATCTGCTGAGGGTCATCATCTGCTGAGGGCCATCATCTGCTGAGGGCCATCAACTGCTGAGGGCTATCTGCTGAGGGCCATCATCTGCTGAGGGTCATCATCTGCTGAGGGCTATCTGCTGAGGGCCATCATCTGCTGAGGGTCATCATCTGCTGAGGGCCATCTGGCACAAACTGAGTCTCTGAGTGCAACACGTACGTAATATTGTGATGCTAGTGCACTTCATGATCACTGAACTCACCTGAAGTCTAGCAACAAAGAAGGGAGCAAAGGCCACATTGATCAGGATGCCCTCATATAAAGCCTTGCCCACCATGAGACCTTAGAGGCAATATGGAGGTCAGTGTCAGCTGCAGAAGAAGATCATTGTGTATACCTCCATCGTGCAGGGCAAAGTGAAGGAGCTGTGTCAGCTACATCATGCCACAGTGCTATATCTCCATCATTGCCACTACATGCTGCAACAGCCTGAGAGAATGGCAAGTAGCCCTCCATCCATCACACTACCCACACATCAGTTGTAACGCTTCACACCTCTACTATGTGTTCACACTACCTAGGAACTCCAGCAGCTCAGCTCCCTGCTCCACCTTATCCGCGGATGGGCGTGGGTAGATCAAGCCATCAGGGTGTGTAGTGCTGAACAATCCAAAGTCATTGTTAAAGCCACGACTCACAACCTCCTCCAGCAGCTCCTTCATGAGTCCACCATGATCCAATCCTGCCTCGCTGCATGCATCAGAGGTTGTATCCAAAATGGGTTTAAATACCTTGAGAGTCCAAGATGAGTTTCAAAACCCTACAGCAGTTCCAATCTCCATAAATGAGCCAACATAACCAAACTCATCACACATCAAAAATCATACTGGTGTGCACTACAGCCTGTGCACAAAAATATTCCTGGAACTCAGGCACACAGCTTTGCGTTAAATTTATTGTTTTTGTCATCATTCTTGTATAGACCATTGCCTTCCTGAGAAATTTGATGCCCTTTGTCCTCTTAAATTTCATGTCTCACCTCAGGCCTTGCTCATTGACGAAAGTGACTTCCAAGCGGGCCTTCAACTCAGGCCCGAGATGTGATAAGCAGCGATAGCTGTCTTCCAATAGTGTGGTGCGATGAACAGTGAACTGTTCACACATCCACCAATTTGAATTCAATTATGATTCATAGCTTAAACTGTACATCGCTTCATGAAGACTCGACACACTTTAGGTGAGTCTCATTTAAGGTGGTCATACATGCAATGATAACATGACCAGAAGTGTGATAGTATGAATCGCCATAATACAGAGATTCAACATGACATCCATGTTCTACCTTGATAGGCAGAGAGCCACCCTCATGTACAGAACGATCATGCTTGCCATGCTTCTTGTCTTCTTCCAACAACGCCCTGAACAGCTCTACTCTTCTCCCGAAAGGGATAGCATGAGGAGCTGCTTTTAGTACTGAAGCCAGGCTTGCTGGCCGTCCGCCCTCTCCAGCACGAGACTGTCATCAATAGTCAAGGCAGGAGACTGTCATCAATAGTCAAGGCAGGAGACCACCAATAATCAAGCAGCTTAGATAACCTTTAGTGACGTGGAAGGAGCCACAGCAGCTGAGTCGACTGTAGCTGAAGTAGCTGTGTTTGCATCCAGATGGCTCTTTTTGACATAAGAAGTAACTTTTATGGTTTCCTTTTAGCTTGTAATAAGGAAGGTACTATGTAATCAGTTATAACAGTGTTGTTAGAGTGCACACCTGAAGAGATTCTGTTTCATCAGCATGTGATAAAGCTCCAGCTGGCATCAAGCTTTGTACTACAGCAGCTGCGTTGAAGCTTCCCACCACAGCCTGTGAGGCAGATGCTGGTTGAGTGCTGTCCAAAGCGGAACCTCCCAGGAGCTGCTGCTGGAATGCAGCATCTAGGAGTGCAGGCAGGGACATATTGGCGGTGGCGCGCTGCCAGGCTGATAGAGAAGTGGGCAGGTTACCTTGCTGCTGCTGCTGCTGCTGCCTGCTAGAGCCTTGAGCATCCTCACCACCAAACATCTCATTGTAGGGAGCCAACCAAAGGAGAGGCTGGCAGAAGCTGTGCCTGCGCTTGCAATGAATTCATGCATGATTGTTTTAGTTCAGTGAGTTCAGGCCTTCTCCAGCCTCCGAAATAATCTGCAGACATGACAGCACAAGCTCTTATTAGCTCTAGACGCACATGTTGTACAGTGCTGCTGTCTGTACCTCACATGGTGTACAGTGCTGCTGTCTATACCTCACATCCCGCTCATAAAGGCTGCGCAGCAGCAAGGGTGCAAACTCTGCCAGTAATGATGGGGCCTGCCCCCCTCCTGATGGCCTTATCTTCTCGCCCAACGTCTTGGGCAGGTAAGTGTAAAACACCAAGCTGCATGCATAATTCAATGATGCATGATAATACGCTCTTGTGTCCAAGGACATGTGCAGAGCTCGGCTCAGTAGGCGGTGAAATGCATTTCAGAGTGCAAATAAGAAGTATATTACGATCACTTGTAAATAAGAAGTATATTACCATTACTTGTAAATACGGATGTCAGTCGTCCTTATGATGTTACGCTACCTGTTTAGGGATGTTGCAACAGCGCGTGATTGGTTCAAAGTCAATGGTTTCTGTTCCTTGTACATTTCTTCATCGTCTAGGACCAAGAGAAGGTGATGATACAACCTGCATGAATATGAGAACAACAATCAGCAATGGCATACCTTATTCCTGTGAATATGAATGGAATGCCTAATTCCTGTGAATCACCCAGCCAATCCTGTTCATTCCTTCATCAAGACCTAAAACAATAAAAGGACATGCCTGCGAAGTGATTGTGATGATATACTTACATGTAAAGCAGATTTCAGATACAAACTGCAAAAAAATTAGATTGTTCTCTTAACAAGTGCCAAGTTTGAAAACCTCTTGGTTCAAATCATAGCCAACTACCCACCTGCAGAATAGCCCAAGCACCATGGCATGCCCATGAGACATGTCCCTGAACCCTGCTGCCAGGCTGGCAACGTCTAGGCCCCTGGTAGCTCCAAGTGGTGCCTCTAGCGGCATGCCCAGTGCAGGTGCTAGCCATCTCCACAGGCGGGGCAACACATTGGGGGCAAACGCCAGAGTGTTGAGGAGGCTAGGAGTTGCAGCTGAGGAAGCAAATGGAGTGAGAAGAGGAATCGGAAGATGAAGAAAACATATGCTCCTAATACCCTTCCCCATACCCTCTCAACCCTGACAGTAGTTGCCTTGGCCAAGGCATACCTTTACCTAGCTGGTTTTCAACCATCGCTTACCAGGATTGTACGGCGACTGAAATAGTGAATGTATACTAGCTTTTGGTGTGTCTATAATAACATGTGCACCAATCCTCCAAGTGCTGAGGATTGGTACTGGTGCCCCAGCTTTTGGCGAACTTTACCTTTCCAGAGCCAACTGGAAGTCAAGTCTCTTCTTTCCAGGTCAACAACCCTCTACTACATTCTAAACCTACCTGGTTTAAGTCTCCCTCTAGCTTTCAGTACAGCAGCCAGCACACGCTGCATCTCTGGGATATGCTTTATGCATGCTTCACACATAGCTGCAAACTGCACTATATCACCTATGGAAAGATTTACAGGACTTCCAGTTTAATAACCACTTCAATTACCGGTACAATGAAGCAGAGATGTTATTGTAGCTGACAAAGATTTGTAGCAGAGATGTTATTGTAGCTGACAAAGAGAGAGGAGGGGGGAGAGAATATGCACAAACCTGTCCTGTGTTCTGAGCTATCCAAAAACTGCAACAAGAATGGTCGAGATCCCAATGGCCAAATGCTTGCCAGGGCTTTCTCTACAAACTCAACCAGGGCCTGATCAGAGGCCGGCAGTGTGGTCTGTGAAGTGCCACTGGTACAATTTGCAGCAGCAGCAGCAGCAGCAGCGCCCTGCTGCAAGGAGGGCCCAACATTCTTTCCCAATCTTTCCAAGCGCTTTGACACCTCTGGCAACATCTGTGCAACAGTCTGGGCATATACAGGTAGCACCCTGTTGCTTCCTCCTGGCTGGAATGACACTCCTCTAGCTGGAGAGCCTGGGCCTGCCAATAAAAGAGTAATATTGGTAAGTCCCCAGAGCCCGTGGATACCACTGTGCAGCAGTGTGAATGAGGAGGCTGATGAGGAGGCAGGGTGCTGGGTTTTATTGAACGGCTCTGTCTGCTGATGGGGGGACGTGGCCCTCAACCAGCACTTACAGAGTACCTCACATAGCTCCGTGCTTATCTCTGGCGTCCTTAAGAGCGTCTGATGCAGGTCCCAGCCAAAAGTTCATCGATGGACATAACACCCATTTAAGCATTAAATTTAAAGCACAACAAAATCCAACTGCAAAGTTATATAGGGCAGAGAGTCCAACTGTCCGGCTGTATCAATAAACTGGCAAAGCCTAGCACTACAACTGTCCTGTATCAGTAAGCTGGCAAAGCCTAGCACTACAACTGTCCTGTATCAGTAAACTGGCAAAGCCTAGCACTACAACTGTCCTGTATCAGTAAGCTGGCAAAGTCTAGCACTACAACTGTCCTGTATCAGTAAACTGGCAAAGTCTAGCACTACAACTGTCCTGTATCAGTGAGCTGGCAAAGTCTAGCACTACAACTGTCCTGTATCAGTAAACTGGCAAAGTCTAGCAAGCTAGAACTGTACAGTAAGTCCCACCTTGACATCCTCCGACAGCAGCTCCCATGCCCCAGGCACTAACAAGGCTGAGCTGACAACAGAGCTCACCAACCTGCTACGTTCATCGGCAGAAGACAGCAAAGCATGGCGCAAAACCGAGGTAACCACCAGCTGCAACTTAGGAAGTGTGGAAGGTGTTGGAGCTGCAACTCCTGCATGAGGAGAAGGACATGCTGCACTGGAAGCAACTGGCTGGACTGAGTGAGGGATGAATGAGAGTGCTGACGGTGTGATGAGTCGTGCAAGAGCAGCCATCAAAGGTTCTGGGTCTCTGACCAGGACTGAGAGATTGGAAGAAACAGCAGCATGGACAGGGCCTGCAGTAAAGAGCAAGGAAATCACACTGATTCATTTCACACTTCTGATACTTAATAAGTCTGCTCTGTTAAATTATATCATCTCTTTACTTGTAACCATTCGCCTGAAGCATCAGCTTGCATGGCCCTGCTATGTGTACTGAGTATACAATCCTGCTACACATACTGATTATACAGTCAAATCTTCTTAAAAAAGTCCTTCACAAAGAGGCCGTTACTTTCAGCAGTATCTTAACAACCTTACCATCCATATCCTGAGAGGAAGCTCCTGGAATCCTCCACTGTCGCATGTCAGTCAGGATATTCATGAGTCGTACAGCAGCTGCGTCTATCAATGAGTCTCCTCCGGGGCATGAGATCAGTTGACAGCACATCTGGAGTAGGCAGCCTGATTGCCATTGCCATCTCTGCATTAATGGACAGGTTTGAAGAAAAGAGCGCCTGAACACCCAGTGAGATTATCAAGGGAAAAGATGAGGGATTGGAAGCCTGAACACTCAGTGAGATTATCAAGGGAAAAGATGGAGGATTGGAAGCCTGAACACCCAGTGAGATGAGGATGAAACTTAGATCATTGAATGAAGATGTCTCCCTGATCAGCTCTCTCCTGAGAGCTGATGTGATGTGTTTCCTAAAGTGAGGAGTGTATAGAGACAGCTTACCTTCCGGATGGCTTCTTTTGTCTCTGGGAGACCCAATGATAAGCAGCAGTTGGCAGCTTCAAGACTGGTGAGTGAGCGCATGATCAGGGCAAAGAAGCAGCGCACCACCTGAAGGAGGTTCTTGGAGGAGGTGTTGGTAGCTGAAGGGCTGACTGATGATGTAGCTGATGATTTAAGAGGGTAGGATGTGAGGCAGAGAGGGTTGTGCTTCCCACCTGAGCTCCTTGAAAAAGGTCTCGTCAAGAACAAGACAGCAGGCACAAGCTTGTTTGTCACAAGAACTGCAGGAACTGCCTGGTTTGGCGATGGCACAAAAGAGCTGAAATCCTTGAGGAAGGTTGAAGCAAGTTGAATTCTAAAGCTGCAGCGGGCAGCATATCCTCGCCAGTACTTCTGGATTTTCAGGACAGCCCCTGATCTCTTTTTATCTTGAACCCTGTGCTCCCTTTCTGCTTTGATCTCCTCCAGCAGCTCCTCCCTTACAGAGGATTGATAAGTTGTAGGAGTGGAGCAAAACATGAAAACATTTGTACATGTTGTGTGTGGCTTTCTTAATGCAAACAAGGGGGCACATACTGCACGTTTGCATTCTATTTCCTGTACGGTGGTACCTATGTCAGAGTGATGCACATTCATATCATTCATGATGCATGGTCATGATACCTTGTCTTCTCCTTTCGAGTGGCGCCTCCCAACCTTACTGCAGGTTTTTGACTGAATCCCACCATTTGCACAGCACCTCACATCTCGGGTTTAAATTCCTATGTTTACTGCATCTCAAAGGCAGCTAGGAATCATTTTTATCCTACAAACGAAGTTCGTGGTGATATCTAAATTCACACTTCATCATCCGAATATCTCTCTCTCAGTACACTCCACAGAAATTGCGTACAGAAACTCGCACACAGCTGCCTATATTAAAATTATTTATTTACTGCAGTTTTGAAAATCTGGAACTCGCTTGAGTCTTTAATTGAACAGCTCTAAATATTTATTAGTATTCCTTGTGCTGGATACGGCTTTGTCAGACACCAAAAAGTAAATGTGGCCATGGTGCTGAGTACAAGACTCATTCCTTGCTTCCAGGAAGTTAGATATGCTGCTATAATTCAGGAGCTGCATGATGCAACCAACAGTTACTAATCTGCAAATCATGAAATCATAACTGAAAACTTGGAGTGTTATAGGAAGCATGCTGACATGGCCCACGTTCAAGATGAATGGGGTCATCCTCCGCATTCTGAAGAACTCTCATGATGAATACCTGAAATTTAGTCAGAAAGCGCATTTTTAGTCATCAATCCTCATTAAGGAGATACAACTATGTTTGTCCTTACAAGAGATTTAATTTAGAGATTAAGTGACTAGTGCAATGTAGCAGTGTTATTTACATATCATTTTGTGCACTTTTCTAAGATACTTTGCTTTGTAGGATGCACATTTGGAGAAGGCATTGGAAGGAATCAAAATGAGAACAAAAATGGACAAAGTACTTTACTACTGGTTGAGCCATGCTAGCAGGTGGTTCTTTTATTTACAGTTTGTTCCAGCTGCCGCACTGTCTAATGGGCATATGCATTGCTGTGCCCCCCAATTGCGGAGCATCAAAAAGTACAAGCATCAAGAAATCCTCACCTACAAGAATACTGTCCCCACCATGAACTGCATGCTATTATGAACTACCATTCAAATGCATGCCATTATGAAGAAGGGCAAAGCATGCCATTACTTGTCCCTTGGTCTTAGCAGTTTGTCCACAAGGGCTTTTTCACACAATATGTGTCAAAAGACATCGCTAAAAATGTGTTCCTTTCATGCATTTGTATTTAAGTTAAATTTAAAAAAGATAAAAATGAGTCCTTGGGTTAAGACCTTCTAACTAATGCATTATGTAGATGTGTCGTGATGGATTTGAAGGTATAACCTGTTTACACCATAAAATGTTGATCTATCAAAGTCTTTTGTGCAAGATTATTTTCCCCAAGTCTTCTCCGCACCCAATGCAAGAAGCATGAAACCACAAATGTTACAAGGGCTGAATCTGTAACCTAAGGAGGAAGAGATAAGAAAATTAGACAATATCATGTATGTGCAAGATTTGAAGATGTAAAGCAAAAGCAAAAGCATGCCGTTAAATTCAATGCCTCGCAAATCTCAAGCCCTCACATTTTGAAGAGACATGTCTACAGCACAGAAGAAGAGTGCTTCAAACGCGTACAATCTGATTTCATTCCCAATAAACATTGTGGATGTAAAGTTGTTGTAGTAGTCATGAACAAATATAGTTTCTTTGACAGAGCCTTCAGGAGGTAACATTGTCACCATTTGGAAATATGAAGGATCAATGACCTGCAAAGCAAATGGAAAGAAATGTCACTATGCCCTAAATTTAAATTCTAAACACAACCTGAATAAAGGAATTGTTTGAAAAACATTGTATTACCAATCATGCTTTGAAGGCCCTACTAGATTATCATAACACAAAGTTCTCTTCTAATCTGTACATGATTCATGTTCACGTACAACTTCTTACCCTTTTTGCATGATTTCGCTGAACATCGTCAAGCAAGACTTTGAAAGTAGATCCGATCTCCCTAAGAGCACCCACACCACTCTCTGGCATTTTTCCTGTTCCTTTAAAGAATGACGACACATTACCTCTGCGCATCTTAGCAGCCTCCACTGCCTGAGAAGCATGTTGGTAACATAAGAAGTTAAGAGGCATTCTCAGCCAACCAAAGCCATTGCTATTTTCTCTCATCTAAAAGCACCTAAAAACTGAGAACTTTGAAGCAAAGGATTTACATCTCTGGTTTTCCTCCTAAAATTTGTCATTTACCTGAGCTGCTTGTCTCAACATTTTGGCCTCATATGTGTCTCGAATATCGCTTGAGATGAAGACATTGAATGTTTGATGCTCGTTCAGAACGTGAGTGAATTCTCCAGTGTTATCTGTCACTAAGCCCCTGTTACCAACTAAGCCCTCCTCTTCCTTCAACAACTCTTGGTTAAGCTCCCTAAAACAAGGTGACAAACATGTAGGTATGTGATTGCAACTCCACAATTGAGGCTTGTTTCACATTAAACAAAAGAAATATTTGAATTCTTCAAGACTAGATGAAATTAAATGTGATGAGTTTACCTTATTCCGGTATCAGAATGTAAAGCCTGGTTTCTGCCATGAATGTAGTAGCCAGAATGGCGTTCATCAAAAATAAAGACTGAGACATTTGATAGAAAGGCTAAGTCGATGAAGCTGCTGACAGGATTTGAGATGTATCGAAAGTAGAGCAGCCGTATTAGGACCAACTGTTTGAGGAAAAGGAAAGTACATTGACAATTGAAGACTTGTACCACTTAATGCTTTAAGCTGAAATCATATACAAGTCCATACAACAGTTCGTCGTTATGAGAAGCCAACAATTACCTGTCCAAGCAGCAGAACCAAGAAGAATGCAACCTCTGTCCCAAAGCGAAGCAAAATTGAGGAGACGTTATTGACATATGGCTTGTAATTCTTCCCATAGGGCGTGATGTCTCCAGATACAATGACATTATTACCCACCAAAATCATGCACTGAGGGTAGGGGCAAGAGAAAAGAGGGTAAACAAACAGAAATAAATTGTGAATATGACGATTTACATCCAAGCATTGCAATGAATGGCTGTTGTAATGTCTACATAATAAGCATTGGTGGTTTGAAATCAAAGACAATGGTGCATACCATAATCATGCACTACATCTGCAAATTTTTATCTGTCCTCTTACCATGAAAAGTAGCGTAAGGCCCGGGGAAGTCCATCTTTTTGTTTGCAGCTTGTTGAATTCGTTGCATAAAAAAAGAGTTCTCCAACAGCTCACTGGTCCTACTTCCTCCCTGCCACCTGAAAAGCACATCATTCGCGTAAACTGGTTGCAACTTAAAGGCTATCATCAGATGACAAAATTTGGGAGAAAAAGGACTGTACCATCTTTAGCCAGGACTTTTCGAGGTTTCTCCCAGTCCAGGAAGAACACATCAATCTTGGTTTGTGCATAAATCATGTTGAGAAGCCCCACTGTTTGACCAACGATTGCCAAGATGACTGTTGTTTGGAAATTCTGAAGCTGGCTGTTGGGAAGCATCATGAAGTAGACGGTCTGCATACAAATTTGAGATCACAATGTGCGCATTCACTTGAATAAATATAAATCAATACACTCTGAAATAAATGATGAATGGAACATAGACATTACCTGCTGGAGCTTGTACAGGATTAAGTAGTACAGGGAAACAATCAGGAGTACAAACGTCAGCCCAGCAGAGCCTATGTCCACCATCAAAATGAGGCCACGAAACAGCAAGTCCTACAAGCAGATATGTAGATGATGTTCAATTTGCATAGAAAATGGCATGCAAGCAACCATTCCAGTAGCTTGTTGAGCCAAGTGCAGATGATTTTGAAGACAAAATTTGCTCGTCCGCAATCGGCTTTCCCAACATTAACTCATGTAAAAAATCTGCAAACATGCACCTGATCCACGTCATCTGCACCACGTCTCCTCCTCATCAGGGCAAATAATTTCCAGACAAATACAGGAAAGGAGATCACGCACAGTATCACAATCAAGGTAATCTGCGTAGACATTGGTAGAAAGGGGAAAAGGGAAGGATTGAAGAACAGTTTGAATAAGAGGGATAAGGTAAAGTGCAGATACTAAAAATATGTCATGAAGGAGTAGTCTGCCTTTGCATTCAGTAGCACCATGAGGCATGTAGGTCATGCACATTCTTAGAGAATTCAATTCTAACAAGTAGACTGCAAAGAGTAGGATGTAGCAATGATCACCTTCCAAGCCTTCCAGAAGCTAGAAGTTAAGCTATCATTGTTAACGTATGACACAGTGAATGACGCTGCATCGGTCACATCTGCTAAGCTTGTACTAACTGCTCGCGCACTGTAACTGCAGGCATTTTGAGTGGTGGACGAAAGGGCATGTGAGAGATAAGATACTTCGTGATCTTAGCAGTAAGTCCTGCAAAATGATATTACCACCTCCTAAAGATCTGTTTTTTCATAGACCAACAAATTTGCAAAGTAATGACGGCTTTATGGTTATGCACAGCAACATACAGGACTCAAATGCATAAACATAAGGCAATGGGAGTCGTTGAATGCTACCTGAAACAGCAGGAGAGAACATCAACACAATTCAAAGCGTCCTTACGTGATGTACAGCACAGGCGGATAAATTTGATTTCTTGGATCAGTTTGCAGAGTGAAAATCATTTGTATGCTGGTCGGATATTGGACAACCTGTTAATAATTGACAAGGTCGTACATCCATAAATATTCAAGTTTAAGCACTGTAACAGCTCTCCACATGATGGTGCAACAGAAGCATGGATGACATTTTGGGTGGCATGATCTCACATTCAATGCCCCAATGACTCCGTCAGTTTGATTCACTGTCCGCCCAGTAGATCCATCTACATAAAAGAAGCGTCGAACAGCTCCTGCGGGTAATGGTAACACAACAAGAAGAACATGAAAATAATGTCAATTGCTGTATTCAGAGGCTGTGCGTACAAATGCTGTACCTATCACACATAGTAAGTATTGTTTGAAGAAAGTTCATAAAACATGAATCGAGATAAGAATAGAGCAAGAATATGCAGTTCAGATGCCAAGTTCAGATCACTCCTACCTCCAGCAGGAGTGCCTTGCAAGTTCGGAGAAATTATGACAGGGATTGGATAAAGAGTGTTTGCGCCATTTTGGATGAACACATCATACAGCACTGTCTCAACACAGCCATCCTGGAGCTCCAGCAAAATGTCTTGCAAATCTATCTGGCACGCGTTCTGATAGTCCCAGCCAAAACTACAATTAAGCATAGTTTGAAACATGGAACGCAATTCATACTTGAATGCCTAAAAATAAGAATAAGTACAATACATTTTTTTACATGAGTGTGTCCTGCATATTTTGACTTATACGAGATGTCAAGGTTCCCTTCAGTGATTTATACAGTCATGGATGTAAAAGTGCCTGCTGCAAGAGTACACACTTGTTCCAATTCGCGGCTTCAAGCTTATCAGTCCCACAGATCTGGAACTGTTTAGTCCAGTTGCGATAACCCAGCCATGTGCCATTTAGGGAATATGCAGATAGAACAATGGTTATGACTGAAACTGTCTGAGGGCTGTCGGCAGTGGGGTCAATAGCCGAACCTCGCATCACAAAACTACAAGAGGGCCAGAAGTGAATGAAGCTCTGAGGACTCAACAGGCTCAATCAGCATATTAAGGTTAAATCTTTCCTGCAGTTCTTATAAGAAAATGTGAGGCATCATTAACATAAGAATCCCGGTACTTGAATGTGTGTGGCTCAAGACTTAGGTAGGTAATTAGGTTCCTTACTTCAGACCAAGATCAGTAGCCGTCGAGTAAGAGTTTCCATTATAGAACAACCAAGGTAAGGGATCTGTTGAAGGCTGCGCAGAACCAGCAGATTCCCCTGATTTGTTAGCCAGCAGACTAACAAGCTTGCTGTAAGCTATACAAGCCTGAGCAGTCCTTCAAAATTCCAAGACATACAGCAAGCTGCTTAAGATATTAGATGTGTTTTACAAGATAATCTGCATATATTTATGTGTAACAGTAATATCTCACTAAGCACAGTGGCTTAAAAAACTACATTGAAAATGCAGAGAAGTTTGCTTACGGTTCACAGAAAAAGACCTACGAGGAGTACAGCTGTAAGGCACACAAGTTAGCAACAGAGTTACAGGAAGCTCTGTTGTATGGAGAGGAATAGCAGTTCCAAGCACTAGGGCCCAGGTATGTGGCCAGGGGATAAGAGCTGGAGACTTGGGGAGTATTTCCAGCAGCAGAAGATGGAAAAGAGGCCTGAGGGTTAAAGAAGAAGCATGACAACCTATAACCCTGTGATAGCAAAAATCTGAGGGTTTAAGAAGAAGCATGACAACCTGAGGGTTTACGAAGAAGCATGACAACCTATAACCCTTTGATAGCAAAAACCTGAGGGTTTAAGAAGAAGCATGACAACCTATAACCCTGTGATAGCAAAAGCCTGAGGGTCTAACAAGAAGCATGACAACCTGAGGGTTTAAGAAGAAGCATGACAACCTATAACCCTGTGATAGCAAAAGCCTGAGGTTTTAAGAAGAAGCATGACAACCTATAACCCTGTGATAGCAAAAGCACTGTGAAAGTTGAAAGTAAAGCACCTCAGATGTTGCCTTACTGTTGTTGCTGCAGTGTAACTTCCCAGGGATAGAACAGGCTGAATGAGGTTGTAATATTGTGAGGCCGTCAAGTTAGTGGAAGACCCAGCAGGTCCTTCACAGACGCCATCAGTAGCCTGAACAAGATTTAAGCCAAGTCCTAAAATGTCATGGGACATGCAACATTACGTATCTACCTAAAAGAAGCTGATGCGTACACCCTGAACGGTTGTCAAAAAGAGAGAGAATGCTGCATTAACTCACAGAGTAACCTGCAGGACAGAGCACACACCGCTGATGGTAGCTTCCGTTGTTAAAGACAGTGGCCGTAATGACGGAAAAGCCATCAAAGGTTGCAGGACATGAACAAGTATTGTTTGTGCTAATTGATGCGGTGGATGAAGTCCAGTTCTGTGACACGCTGTACCCATCAAGAGAATAATAATATAAACCTGACGTGGAATCACACTGCAAAAGAACAGACAATGGAACATGAGTTTCGAGGAGTTAAATTTTTCTGCTGCAATGGCCTTGAGCGGCACCGCACCTGCTGGCATGCAAGCTGATCAGATGTTGGAAAAAAGCCCTGCAGAATGCCAGGCTTGCATCAGCTTCACATGCTAGTCGTAAAATTACAGTTAATTGTTTACCGTGGGGCAGGATGTGCAAGTCAGCACCGACGTATCAAAATATTGACCAATAGGACAGCTTCCACTTGCCAGTGGGATGGCGAGGGAATTATTCGAAGAACTTTGAGCTGTTCCAGTTGGTAGAAAGTACAGATATACTATTGAGGCTAAGGTAGATAATGAGACCAGAATGCCAGGCATTTTTATTTAGATATTGGTAAGCTATAGAGCTCTGACGGTCATGGTTCTCGTAACTTTTGAATCGTGTGTATGAAAAAGCACGCTTCCCTTACGCAATGTTTGAAAGATGGCTACTTTTCTTTGATAGCATGAACATAATTTTACTTTGCATACTCTTAAGGGGTGTTTCCACTCGAGGTCTAGGGTCGAACTAGGCAGGCCAGGTCGAAGGTATTTCGAACGCATGCTGGCAACAACAGCAAATGCAAACTTTCTAAAAGCTTTGCATACTGCCCCCCTCCCAGCTCCAAATAAATCCCTGAGAGTTCTCATCGGACATTGCTCAGATGCTAGCTGATACAGGCCAATGGCGGCGACCTTGGTCTCGACAGGGAGAGCCAATGTCCAATTTGGGTCTGAGCCAATGAGATGTGGGCGCAAGAGGTTGCACAGCTGACAAAACTGGCTCTTGCTAACCCTGAAACTCTCTCTGAATTATTGATAATCTGTCCATTTAGGAATAACCTCGTTCCACAGATCTTTAGGCCTAGGTTTTATGTAATAATAATAGGTAATAATTTCTATAAACTTCCCCAGGATGCTCAGAGAAATAATTTGAATGCACAGGATGTAACCTTCCCTCTTGCAAGGCTACAGAGCCTGGCTCATACAGATCAACTTTGACAAACCCCATCAGAAACAAAACTAAAAACCTAAATTTATAATATATTATTATACATTTAATATATTATTTTAGTGATGATATATAGGTGCTTGTGACCTGTAGAAATGATTGCAGTAAATATGATGTAATCAATAGCCAACGCACCAACACAGCAACCTCCATTTGAAAATTTGTCTACACTAGGCTGACTTGTCCAAAATAAGAAGATTGTGTCTCAAGGGTGAGTCCTGAAGGGGAACTTATAACAATAGCATTACGCTGCTTTTGGTTACTCCTCTTGCTTAGTTCTCTTTTCAGCTCAAAGCTAGCATGGCATCCTGAAAGATTCCAAATGTTTGCTTTGCAAAGGACTATGCGCATTGTCACACATGGACCAACTTGACACCAGGCGCTTAATACTAAAAAAATTGTGTTGGCATTTTCTTAAAATATTCATTTAATCGCACCAAGTTTACAACAAGTGAGGGCTATGCTGTGTGTGGAGTAAGGGGATGTGTGGGCCATATTTCTGAACAATTGTGGCGGCAGGTTACTTAATGCTCAACATGAGCAAACGAACAACTCGACATACGTTTGATAAAGAATAATGCATGACGCATAACCAACATTTCAGCGTACTTGAATCGAGGATCGATGCCCAACATACACTTGATCCGCATGCTCCAAGAAACGTGAAGCATGCGGATCAAGTGTTTGTTGGGCATCGATCCTCGATTCAAGTACGCCAAAATGTTGGTTATTCGTCTTGTATTCTTCTTTATCAAACGTATGTCGAGTTTTTCATTAGCTTTCCGTTCAAGAGTATGAAAAGGATAGCAGGGAGGATTCTTTTTGGGATCTTTTGGGATCAAATGTCTGTGCTGGGAGGTGGGGAGGTGTTCGGGGGTTAAACCAAGTGGGTAGTCGAGTGGAGATGACACCAGTGGGGAGTTGAGTGGTGGAAGTTGCATCCATGATCATAATAGAGTTTCCTAATTCAAGCCATTTCGGAGTGCTGATTGTAATTGGCATACTGCTTGGTTATAATGGCGTAGGATGTCGTATAGTGCCTTCAAGTGAGGGTTAGTACCACCACAGAAAAGGTGGACAGGGGTATCATGAAGGGTAATATCTGTATTCCCTAAAACTGTGAGGGAACAGGCACCTCCACACTTCTAGATTGCGTAGAACAGAAGCTGAGCATTCGATGTAGATGACCAGAGCACAGGTGAAAAATAGTACTTGTAGGGTCGTCCTGTTCTCATCTGTTGGCTTAAACACAAAACAGCGTAAATTGCAGTTTTAAAGAGAGATGCTAGAGAATCCATGAAAATTTATGTTTAAAAACACGCCTTGGACTAGCAGCCGCTAGTTCGACCTCTGCTAGTTGGCTACTCTGAGCTACGCTAGTCTTTGTGTGGAAACACCTTAATCAAATCAGGAGTCCACACTTTTGCTTTATGTTGATCCTTCAGTTGTTGCAACTGCGACTCATGAATACCTGCAAATGTTTTGTCTTAATTTAGATAGCGGATTAACTCATTGAGAGTTCCGACCAGCCTTTGATTTGGTTCTCGGGGAACATATCGGGTTATCCACCTGCCAATCTAATAAGAAAACTACCCCGTGACGTGACGTACATACCTACGCAGTATAATGTAGTACTATGGTATGGTAACGAGTATTCGTTACGTAGACATCCATGTTTCCCAACCATTTCATCATGTATGAAAAATGTCACATTTCTACTGGATCCAACAAAAGTTTTTTTGTCCAAAGCAAAGAGCAAACATCTAACTATCACAGATCTACTCTCAAACGTCATTATGTTCACAGATCCCTACATACATCTCAATACTGCTCAGCTCTGACTTACACGTATTTAGAGATCATATATTCATAGTTGCATGGACACAACACGTCTGCTAACATTCCAGTAGTTAGATGACCCGGCATAGAGCATACGGATTTTGCACTGAGTGCAAATTGGAAAATTGGAGACGTTAACGAAAAGAGATACTTATAAGTCTATGTGTGAAAACGTGCGAAGTTACAGAAAGTTTATCACAAGTCTGAATGTGCAAAATTTAGGAATACGTTTATCCCCATTGTTTATGAAATGTCAAAACAAGCATTGAGGCCTGGATTGGCACAGATCATTGATCTTGCCTCTTCGACATGCAGCTCGACAGCCGTTGGGACAGTTGCCGCTGCTTTCGCTTTTCCTTTTGTGTCCCATAGATTAAACAAGCCTCTCACCGCTCATGCTGAAGCATTAATTTTTCCGTTTTCAGCAGCATCTCCTCTGTTGAATACAGGAGTAGGTTGATTTTATTTTCTATGCTCATTAAATGTTTTATGAGGATCAAGGGAGAGCTTGAAATGTGCTGTATTGCTCCCTCTCTCTTATTCAGGGGTCGTACATACAGACCTTACATCCTTTTTTGTCAACTTTTCATCCAAGGAACCTATTGTTAATATTTGCAAGGAGGTAAGTGGCTCTGTATTTCTGACTGCCTATTCATTGCTCAACATTTATTCCTCCTTAGCATGGGGCTCCAGGTCTTGCTGAGGTTTAATGGATACATGCTTCAGGTACAGAATACAATAGAATTACATGTAAGATAAACATGAAATTTTGACATGCCTATCCTTTCTTTCTGTTCAGCTCTTAGAGCATGAAAAGGTCTGCATTGAGGCGGAAGAGCAGGTGATAGCGAATGAAGAGCTGTCCTTATTTGTGAAAAATCTTGTCATAGTTGTAAAAAAACATTGTGAACTAACCAACTTGCAATGTGACCTTCAACATTGATGCATCTTGACATCAAGTTTCTGTATTGCATTTTGAATTAGAAGGCCAGATTCTTTTGTGGCTAGATTCAATGTTAATGTCAAAGTATCGTGCCATGATCTTATCCTTTTTTTCAAGTAGGGTCTGGAAGAGCCTCCTCCCCCCCCTATCCCTGACTTCAAGCCTTGCTTTGATCGTGGGCTTCAGCTGGGGTGCCGAGAAGTTGCTGTGTCTAGTCTTCGTCGAATCTATGAATTATTGACAGTTCTTCGCTTGGGAAGGAGCAAGGCAGACATTTTTCTCAGAGACGCCAAGTTGTGGATTCGAGATGTTTTGGCATTCAAGTACAGGTGTTCATTCAGATTACTATCTTTCTACTTTGAAAGCATTGTAGGGACAGCACAGCTGCACCTTATTAAATGCATCACTTGTGTGTCAGATAAGGGTTTGTACTTTCAGCATTGTCTGGTACACCCTTAGATATACCCTGAGATACTAAATTAGCTGATTTTTAGATAATCTACATCAGCTCATCTTGACTGACCAAACTCTTGTTTATCGGAGTAGGCATAGGTCTGTGGTGCAGAAGTTTGTGGCATACGAGGTGACAGTCCTCCACTCCTTTGTGCTCTTTTACTCTGCCGAGTGTACTGTGGCAGTATTCCTTCATACTACTAGATCCCTGAGAAGGCGTGGAAAGTCGGGTCGAAGCAGAGGGCTGTTCATCCTAAGAGGTGCAGCTGCCCAGGTATGTGTACTGTCAGGAAATAAGGAATTCACAGCAAATATAAGAGTTGTCATATGTCTCTTATAAAGGAATTTAGCTAACTTCATGCAGCTTACAGAATGATGCAGTGGCAACTAATGCGACAAGTTATTAAAATAATTTCTAGGGCATCTCATCATCATCAAACTGACATCTGTCTGCAACAGGTTATTAGATGTTCTTTGCAATTAGCGCTTGCATCCATGGGGGCTTGCCTGGGATCTCTTATTAATCCAGGGCCTGGAACAAGTGTAGGTTTATTGATATTTGACTTCGCAGCTTTTGCTGCATTGTCCCCTCTGGTGGAGCTAATAGCTGGTGAATAACAGTTTCATTAATGTTTCTGCTGTTGCTGCATGATAAGTTCAGTGGTAACCGTGCATGAGCATGCCTTAAGGAGCAGGTAGCTCCTTGCTTGCTCGATTTTAGTGACATGAAACAAGTACACTCTCAGGCCCAAGTACATAGGTTCAAAACCTGGCCAATTACGTGGCATTGGTGAATGATTTACTAAGTATTGCCAATTAAGACAAAGCTGTGCACATTCTTTTTCTTCATGCTTTGCTAGAGGAGCCATTTTGTCGCGAGAAAGTTGCGTTAACCTCTCTGGCCCCTTAAGTTATGTCACCTAAATGAGTTCACCTTAATGTGTTTTTTTTAGGTGTTTTGTAATCAGTTATTGGGTGGAAACTCAGCAACCTGTATGTGTATGTAAAGCCGTAGAAATGCTAAATGTGCATTTCTATCGGACTTATATTAGTTTGATATTGCAGTCCTAAAACTGCAGGATTTGTTGTTAAGTTCAGCCCAGATTTGCAAGTACATAGAGATAAGACGAACTCTAAAATTCTCAAAATTTGGCATGTATCATGAGACAGCTGGAAAACTAAACTAAACTTATTCCCTGTGACTAAACCTTCCCGCATTAATACGAAGTGCCCATTTCTGGATAGCTGATGGCAGGCAGATAATTTTTAACAACTATGTGCAATGATTCTTAACAACATAGTTTCCTGGCACAGTTTCCAAGACATATTACAAGATTCTTTCTGAGACATACTGTGTGTTAAGTCGTGCTGTCACAGCGAACGACTGAATTGACGAATGACTGAACTTTGCGAGTAGGAAAGGCACATACATACCTCAGAGAAAGAGATACCTATGTCACTCTGCTGAATTTTGATTTCTATCTTATGCAGGTCTATCACATTTATAAGTAACCTTGGCGCCATCCACGACTCTCTTCCTGCCTGTTAGCACCTCTAGAGGATTGCCTGCATTCTGCTAGTGTTGCATGAATAGTAGTTTCAGAGCCACTACTTTAAGGCGCTTCCTAAACTAAGTCTCTGTTTATTGCTCAGGGTTTTGAGACCTATCGTATTAATGCATTGACATGCATATTTCTCATGGTGCACAAGCTGCAATGCTGGGGATAATTCCATCAACCGGGCGTGGACGCCTGCTGCTGGGCGTTGGGCCTTGCTATTGCCATGTACTGTTAAAGCCATGCTATGGCGCCGCGGTGCCTTCTTCAGAGCCATGCCATTTAGTACTGTCATCAGCATTTCTGGAGCCAAGCGTTAATAGAGGTCCTCATATCCTCTCAGCGGACTACTCTCAGCCTCTTCTTTGTACTTGCTTGCATCAGGAAAAGCTAGTTGACGCTGCTAACTAATGCGCATTATGACATCATGTGCATTATTGTTTGTGTTGAACACAACTGTCTCTGCCACTTCGTTTACTCTGCCCCTGACCTACCCATGCATGAGGTAACTCCTGTCATAGACTGGCTGCTGGACACATGGAAGCAATTACTCTATCCTTTCCCAGATTTGGTGCAATGGGCAACTGTCCCAAGATCTAAAACAATCATCATTGCTGATGATCCACATGGCTGGTCCTCAACCCATCCTCCTCGTCAGCTTATGAAGAATTGGACAAGGCTGAGAGTTGCAGTGATTGGGGCTATCTGGTTCACTCGATGCCAGAGAAAGGATCTTCCTTCCCATCAACATTCCTTTGAATCTCAGACCATCGCGTTAGCAGCTTCCTCCCTCACTGATGCCATTCGCAGAGACTGGCTTAGGACTACCCAGGATCTGAGGACCCTTGACAATGGTTTCACCTGTGCAGATGGTTACGAGGTCATGCATCTATACAGAGGTACAGCTCTTTTGAAAAAAGCTGGCTTTCTCCCCCCATCTTCTGTTCTGTCACCGCCGAGAATACCTCCAAACGACTGAGTCTTCACATTCCTGTACCCCCCTTCCCAGCCACTGTTCGGATCGACCAACCCCTAGATCCTACTCTTCTGCCCTCTCCAGCCCTTCTCCCTCGCTGCATCATCCCTCCCAGAACTGGACAAGGTGAACAAGGACCCACTCCAGCCCTACTTCCTTGTCTGGACAACGCCCCAAGGACTGGACAAGGTGAATAAGCCCCACACACCACTCTGAGAAATAGTCATTTTGCCTCCCATGACCATGAAGCTGGCCCCTCCGGACTCTCTCTAGCGGAGAAGCGTTTGATCGCTTAGCTCCTTCTTTTAAAAAAAATTTTAAAACAAATTATATAGTTAGTTTCCTTACGTCTCTTCTTAGGTTGTGTTTCCTTGACTTTTCTGACCTGCCTGTGTTTCTCTTTACTCTTCTCTCTGTTCTTTTAGAGACTCTAGGTTTTCTGCTTTTAGGTTTCTAGTTTTAGAGTTTTTAGGGACTCTAGGTTCTTTTAGGACTGTTTGCTTGGTTTTGACTCTGTTCCAGTTCCTGTTCTTGTTCCTTTTCCTGTTCTGAGAGTTTCCCTTGTAAGTTCTCTCGGTTAAAAAAAAAATGCTAGGAGCGCGTGGGGGGCTAAAGTGGAAGGGCTCTTTTTGTGGGTTTTAGGCGCAGTCTGTGAATGGTATATTTTTAAAAGCAAATTGTGCCTTGTGTCCCTCAAGGACATCATGCATTGCAGATGATTGATTGAAGGGGCATATCTTTGTGAGATGAATTCAATATTTTGATAGTCTGCAAAAGTCAACTCCCTACATGCATTCGTGTAACCTCAGGTTAACACCATGAATTGCAATACTAGGTATTTGAGCATACATGACATTGTTCTGCTGTGTGGTGTGATGACAAGAAGTGTGAACAGGCGTAACGACACTACTGTGCTGCATCATGTATGGTCATGTGCCCATGCATCATGATGTGCATGTTCTTGAGGACTGCTCTTACATACATGTACTGCTGTCTAGCTCAAGCACAAAATGTAATTGCATAGAAGAATGGTGTACGCTCCTTGTGTTCCTCAGGAATAAGGCTGTGCAATTAACGATGTTAATTTGTATCCATCTCTTGCCCGAGCCTCAGCGGGGGCCAGTGAGCATGTTATTAAAATAAGTACTTATACATAAATGCATACTTTACTTCATCAGATTGTATGCACGTCGATTAAAGCTTCACGCATATGTGTTCCTGGAAGTTGTTCGTTGTTCCTGTTGGAGAAGATGAGCAGAAGGTATCAACAACTGAGAGAAACCAACGGACATAAATTCCTTGACATTGAGAGCATTTCACATTTTTGATATTTACATAATTTGAACAAATATGGCTGTAGAGTCAATGCAAACTAAGGAGGACAGTGCTCTTAGCAATGGGTACAAGCGTTTGGGATTTGTGAGCACCAGCTCCTCAACGGTTTACAATGGAGCCGAAAATCTCTACAAGAAGGCTAAATCTCTTGCTCCTCCTGTGATTGAAACCAAGATACTCTGTCCAGTGGAGGGACTTGCTGCTCCTGTTGTAACGAAAGTCTCTGAAATGAGTGACAAGCTTCTTCATTATGCAGACGATCAGGTTATCGTACAGACATTTACTTGGTCGCTTCTTTTTTCGTAATGAACTAGGGTTGACAACAAACGCTTACAGAATCCTGTTTGTTTGGGCTTTGCAGGTTGACTACGTGGTACATACGGCTGTTATACAGGTAACATTTACTTCGCACAATTCGCAATAGATGAGAGTTGATTGTTATGCCTTACTATGATGTCGTTACTTGCCCGCCACCTTATTTTATTAATTATTCGTAGGCTGAGAAGAGCAAGAGCGCTGTGATGGACATCCATGTGGCTGGCGTCAAGAACTTTCATGTAGCTACTGAGACTTACTTGAATGTAAGTGGAATGAAGTTCTGCCACTGTTACAAACGTCTCAAGGTACCTGTATTTTGCAACATAATGTAGTATGTATCAAAAGCTGGAGAGTTTGTAGCTGGAAAGTTCCAACCAGCAACTAAGGGTGTCCAAGCAGCCAAGGAACAACTATTTGCAGCTGTGGAGAAAGCTCGCAAGTCTGCTGACCCTGATGTTGCAGTACAGATGGGGGCTGATGCTTGGACTACATTCTCTTCATATCCTCCTAGTGAGTGATGTTTAAATTAATGTAGTGTTAAGGCTGTCCTCATCCATTCAGATTGGTAGAACCTGTTGAGGCTTTATGCAAGTTAAAAATAAGGCACAGCATGACCTATATGACTGAAGCTGAAATACTTGCGTGAAGGCAATGTAACTTGAGTACATAGGTTCCCTTTTTTTTAAAGAAGCACGCATTTTGTTTTGGAGGACATCATGAACTGGAGAGTTCTTAAATCCTGCTATGAATATCGGATCATGCAGTTGCTAAGCTGTTAGCTAAGGCTGAGCCTGCAACCCAGCTTGGACTCAAGACCTTCTATGCACTGCATGATGCCGTGGTGGTGACACCTATTTACAAGCGGGCCTTAGAGAGTGCAGTGGCCACATATAGCTATGCTGCAACCACATCAGCATTCAAGTGAGTCATGTAACAGGACTTAAGGCAGAATGTTCATTATTATTGCCAAGTTCTGATGTTAAACATCTGTTTCTTCACAAGCTTAGACTCTTCTGTGTATGTCGTCATCTGAATGATGTTCAGGATGGGTGCTCGCTACCTGTATCCTTTTGTCGAGCCATATGCTGACAATGCCTACAACACGCTGAGTGAGAGCAAGGTAAGAGGAGGCATTAGTCGAATCAGGCTAGAATCTACCAGCAAGCGGATGACGTGGTCTAACCTGAATTCTGACTTTCATAGGTTTTGAATCGTAACTAGTTCCCTCAACCTTGGACAGTGCAATGAAAATAAGTGTTAATTAAAGCACATTGATCTCTCCCGCCACCTGGCAATTAGATGATGTGTACAAGTCTCTCACTTCATGCACTTCTGTCAAACTAGAAGTTGAATCGTTCCGCCTTTGCAGGTTGTTAACAGGCTCATTGAATACTGGAAACCAAGTGCAGTGACAGCATAGAATTGTCGTTTTGGCAATGACTCGAATATCTTAAATAACTTCTGTAATATGTTCTTTACATGACTCCCATATATGCCCTGAGCCTGGTTCGGATAATGTCATGAATGATTCCATGTAATTGTAGTTGACTTTGATGTGTTCTCCTCTACTTCACAAGTTGTGCTGAGGAGCCCTGATATATGAGATACACATTCTTATGTTGGTCATGGTGTACTTGGTTTTACATGTGCATATAAACTTGATTGTGTATAATGTTACAAATTCTGGCTTTCCCAAAATCTTTCAACCCAAAGATGCGCTGTAACATCGGGCTTGCCTTTTTGCATGAGAACATGCTTATAGAAAAAGAAGAGCGTACTTAATTGATAGAAACTGTTGCAGAAGTTAATCTATAAGCTTGAGCTACAAAGCAGAGAGGTACTACAAAGCTGTGGGCTCCTTCAGATTTAATGATGGTGTGCATTTCCTTCATGCTCGTCGTCCCAGCCGTGCACTTGTACATCTTTCTCAAACACCCAAATGTCACCATACTGTAGCAAAATGAAAAAGGTGAACTCAGACCAGAATTGAGGATGGATGGGAAGGCCGCTACACTAACTCAAAAGAAAGAGTACAGGGAGTTTAGGTCTTAACTTACCCAGTGCTCCTCCCAGTTCAAGGAAAAGTGGTAGAGCATTGTGAACCTTCATTGAAAAATACTGTCTTTAAAAGGCCAGTATCAGCATCTAAAATATCCTTACCCAAAGAATGTTCCATTGCATGACATCACAATAATTGCAATCTTTAAGCTATTCCTCTATTGAAGCATGGTCAGCACCCTCAAAGGAACATGTAATCAATAACTGTCTTGTAACATTGCACCTACTCACCATACAAGGCCTCCTAGTGCCTCACACCAGTAATACTCAAAATCTTTTACAGGTTTTGATATTGTCAAGCCAGCATACGTTATGAACTCTGGCCCTTGTAGCTCTGCTGGCGTGGCCTTTCCCCTGGAATGCTTAAAGAATCCGATAGGGCCTCCCCCCGCTACGTAAGTAAGTAAATCGAACATGGAGTGCAAATAAAATTCGCAAAATAATTATCATAAACTTCAAGTTTCAATTTCATGTACCCATTTTCCTTGTCTGATGAAGAAAGAGTTCTGCTCCTTTGTTCTTTGCACTGAGGCCAAGAGAACGTGCAAGATGGCCCCAAGCTGCCATATTTTAGAGAACAGGGTCAAGTCAAGAGCTTCAAGCTTGTAATGACTGATATTTGAGAAATGGTACGGCGTTTCTTTGGTGTGTGAACTTGCGCTGATTCACTTTGCTTGAAGTCAAAGAAAGATCTGCAAAGACAAATGTCGGAACGGGAAGAGAGAGAAAAAGCATTCATAGAGCTGC
Organism: Chlamydomonas eustigma; assembly: GCA_002335675.1. Lineage (NCBI taxonomy): Eukaryota > Viridiplantae > Chlorophyta > Chlorophyceae > Chlamydomonadales > Chlamydomonadaceae > Chlamydomonas > Chlamydomonas eustigma. Next base: position 16,304 of record BEGY01000134.1, on the reverse strand, counting down.
ATGAAAAGTATGCTCAGACGATTGATGGGCTGAGAAGAGTACGCGTCTTTGACATTTATTCATCTCAGTACTGCAATACATATGCTATCTTACTTCTTTCTACATTTCACGCAGCTAACCCAATCTGAAAGAGCAAATCAATTGGGCAAGCAACGACTAGAGCTAGTGTTAAAAGAGTTAGGGAGTATGCCAGATAATGTCCCCACTTACAAACAGATTGGAAGAGCGTGAGTACTCACGTGAATGCAGGAGGCAGTTTTTCAGACAGGCATTATCAGGCATGCATTAACCTTGGCTGAATATGCGCATTTTAATGATGCACCATTTCAAGAGGTAGATATCAAAGTTGATACATTTCTGTGCACTCTATTCAACTTGGTATATACTTGAGGCCTATTGCTTGTTATTTGTGCTTTTTAGACACGTACTATTTTTCCCAATTGTAGGTATTTTCTAGAGCCAAAGTCTGAATTGCTAAGCACAGGGGCAAAGTCAATAGCTACCATGGGATCAGATTTGGAGAACTTTAAACAAAGCAAATCAGCTGTGGAGCAAAAACTGAAAGAAATTCAGAAGGAAATTCAGGAAATGGCCAAGTAGGTAGCTGAATATTTGACTTGTATTGCGATATCCCAATTAACCAATACGATGGATATTAAATTAGTTATAGTTTGCATAGCATTCAGTAGATGCATTGAAACTTCTGGAGACTTCATCTTGACTTCAAATAGAGACAGAATGGAAGAAATTTGTATAGAATCGCAGACCCTCGGGTCCATCATCCCTGCATAGCATTCCCCTCAGCTCAGCTGTCAGCAAGTGCTCCCTTGCCACCGGCAAACTGATTGAGAATGCCCTGCATTTCACAGAAATAACGCTAAGAAGTTGGCAATCTGAAAACTGCAGGCTGTAAGAAGAGAATTAAGCAGTAGAGATCAATAGTTAAAATAAACTGAATGGAGTACATCACCAAACTTAAGAACTGAATGGAGTACATCACCAAACTTAAGAACTGAATGGAGTACATCACCAAACTTAAGACCCACTTTGCTATATCAGTTGCTGAGACGCTGGACCCCAACAACTCTGGAGCATGCTGTGAAGTGCTGCTGGATGTTGTCCTCAATTCCTCTAATAGCTGTGCTATCCTAGAACATACAGCCTCCACTGAGTGAGCTGCACTCTGAACCACGGGTATACCACTAGGCAATGTGTGCAACTTCAGGGGAAGGCCCAGCTGCAAGACAAGCGCACAATAATATTTATTTTCTGCACACCCTTCTTCCCTAAGGCTCAAGTTTAAAGGGTACATGATCCCTTCAACCACATTCAATGTCTGAGTGGATGTCAGAAGCAACAACAAGGTCTAAATGCCAAGGACCAACTAAACCCTCAAGCTTAGGAAAAACATTTTTTTACACGAGATATCACAAGTCCATTTTAACATGGCAAGCAGTGACCATTTTAACATGGCATGCAGTGACCATAAGGATATCACCTGACTGAACATCTTGATAGCCAGAAGAAGGTCTTCAGGAGACACCAGCTCAGCACCACGGGCTCTGTAAAGTGAGTAATGTACATGTAGCTTGATCATGATTTAGTGGCAAAAATTGATCTAAACTCAAAATAGGCAGTTGTGGCATCTTCCATAAACACAGGCCTCTTTCTTGGACCGCAAATTTTCTCCCATAGCCGAGGTTTGCACATTGCAATACCTGTTGTACAAGCAGTATGCATCCGGGAGAGTCATAATACCACCACACTGTTGTAAGGGCCTCTCAAGGAAGTCAGCAAGTTGCCGAGACAGCTCCACACTATATCTTGCACCTGCATGCAGAAACAGACTTTGAAACTAAGCCTGAACTCCCTTTCAGTCATACTAATCACAGGGTTAGCAGCAAACTTGGATTCAGCTAAACAGGTCGAGGCTCTTGGCAGCAATGACAGGATGAATCCAATCACCTGCTGACTCCTTGGTCACTCATATCATCACTCACCAGCAGACCCCTTGGTCACTCATATCATCACTCACCAGCAGACTCCTTGGTCACTCATATCATCACTCACCAGCACACTTCTTGGTCACTCACATCATCACTCACCTGCTGACTCCTTGGTGACTGGACTGGTGATACCCATCTCGATGAGCTGTAGCTGAGTGTCTCTATCCATAAGCTCATCTTCATTCCCTTGCCCAACCTGAGGTTAGACAGAAGTATCATAGTGTGGGACATAGTGTGGGACAGAGTGTGGGACATAACTACATTTAGACCACACCATAATGCCAGGAGCATGTTCTCAAAAAGACCTCGTATCCATTTCCTTGAGCTCTTGCATTCCATTGCTTTCCCAATTTGACTAAAAAGTTAATCAACAATGTACATTATGATCAGCCTTACATACTTTGTCAACAATACAAGTGTGTTAAACCTCCTCATGCCTCCTTGCAATACCTGTGACATCACTCCTCTAAACCTCTCTGCCAGCTTCACCATCTCCGCTGCCATGTCCATCAAAGCTTGAAGGTCTTGGAATGCAACACTCAAACTCCTGCATGAAACCCAAAAGCAGATTTAACAAGACCTGATGCCTCAATAAGATTACAAGATATTCTGTGGGGCTTTCATACATCATAGCCTCAAAAAGGTTGAGCCATAATCTTGACTTGATAGCAACGTTAAGTGGATTTATAACACATCTACTGAAATGCCACGCGAGATCTAAGAAAAAAGGAAGACTGAAGGCAAAATGTCAAGATAATAGCTGTCAAGCCCAGTAACATATCTACTTCAAAAGAGATCTTCTTGGCTGCTGCCTCGCATAGGGATCAATGTCATGAGTTATTTGTGAGAGAGAAACATAAGTAAATCCTTTGGCGTAGCCTAGGAACCGATGTCATGTGGTGTGTTTATGAGAATGGGGACGCACCGACTTGCATCTGTTGCCTTCTGCTCCTCCCTCCTCACTATCCCAGCCACGCCTATGAATCCACCTGTAACAGGGTTTACAGGGTTAGAGACACCACCAGTACTTGGCTTTGGACTAGACTGTGTGTGCTGACTAGCAGGCGCGGTAAGCTGTTGTTGTTGGTGATATTGTAATGATAGCGGAGGGTGGGCCTGACCTTGGTAGTTAAGATTAGGTGCAGGAGGCTGGAGCGCTGTGCTAGGGTTCAGGTTGTATGGTGCAGGGTACGGCTGCCCTTGGTAGTTGGGGTTTATTATGGCAGGCGCTTGGAATGCTGTGCAAGGATTAGCGTTGTACACAGCAGGCACTGCGGCTTTCTGCAGTGGACCTTGTTGTGGTGGGTGTGGTATTCCAGGGCTGTACTGATTTTGTCCCTGTTGTTGTGCTGGAGGAGGGAGAGGATCGTTCATGCCAGGCTGATCTCCAAACGCTAGGATATAATCAATGGCTGGCTGGCAGCCGGTATTGTGGGTTGCCATCAGAGAGCGAGCTGCTTGGTTTCGAGAGAAGCCCTGTGGATGCATGAGAGATGATCCCGCATGTCTCATTGTACAGTAACATAAATGTCACAGTATGAGCCACACATGCTTCTACTGGCCCTCAGGTGAGGATATGCTTCTACTGGCCCTCAGGTGAGGATAGGGGAAAATGTATATCCTTGGCAACACGTGTGCCCCCCACACTGTAGATCTTTGAAGGAGGTTATCTCAAATCAATGACTCAGATCAACCTTAGTCTCTGAAGTAGAATGGCCCGCGTTCACAGCAAGTGATTTGCATCATATTGCATGATCTAGTGTTATCTTGTTCTTACGACAAAGCCCTTGCACCTACACTTCTCGGCCATCAACTACGTTTTCAGTATGTTCAAGTCACTGCCATTTTACTGATCTCTCACCATGTCTACCAACTGGCACAGAAGACTCTCATCCACGGGTCTGGGAAGCACAATAGTGTCACCTTGTGAGGAGACTGTTGTTGCCTGAGATGACGCTGATGTTAATGTTGTTGATGCTGCCTGCGGTTGAGTTGCAGTGGTTGTAGATGAAGGCTCAGTCCTATTTCTCAGCATGTCTTTCATCTTTGCCATGAACGTGTCAGGAGACTCCCCACGACATCGTATGACCAGCTGTAAGGTTGTGTGAAACTGGCCATCAGCTACAACACATGAATGAGCTTCATAGGTTGGATTGCCCGTGTATAAAAATGCAGCTTCAATGCAGCTGACCGGCAACTATTTGTACTATACAGCAGAAACACCAAGCTTCAATGCAGCTGACCGGCAAGTATTTGTACTAGACAGCAGAAACACCAAGGCTCACCTCTTGTTGGCTCTTTCTTGTAATTGGCAGCTATGTCCAGGGCTAGGCGAACTTTTGTGCCAGAGAACGTCAGCTGAGACTTCTTTTTGATGTCTAGAATACTGCATACGACCATCCATCAGCAGCAGTAGCAGCATCAGCAACAAGGTCAGCAAACAGAGAGACTCCCATGAAATTATGACACACATTGATCCTAGTACCTAGAATGAAATTATAACACACATTGATCCTAGTACCTAGAATGAAATTATAACACAAATTGATCCTAGTACCTAGGATGAAATTATGACACACATTGATGATCCTAGTACCTAGAATGAATTCTCTTGCTTCTTACCTGTGTAAGGGGAGACAGCAAGGGCACCCTGATGAGCTGGGAGGGCCTGCAGAGTTGCACATCCAAATCATGCGCTGCGTTGTCAAGACTAGGTATCCTCCCTACAAGGGCATGATGCACAGAAGGGTAGTCTCATGGCTAGCTGTCATATTGCAGGAGCGAGTGAATACTGCACAACTATTTATGTACATGATTTGAAGCAGGCCATTGGATATCACATGAATTTCACACACATAAAAAGTGTAGATTCATGGCAATTGTGGAGTCCAATCGCCAGAATAGGACACAGAAAATGATGCAAGATGCTTTGAATGCATTTTCTGGATGTTAGGTACCTGAACTTCTGTTGTAGAGGTCTAAGCTCACCTTGTAAGCAGCAGATTGGAATCCAATGACTCCTCCAAGGCCATCCTGATATTCTAGGTCGGCCTAAGCTTACAAAGGTAGTTGATCAAGGGGTAATAAAGAGTCAATTCTTGAAGGAGGTAGCCATGACGGTCTCTTACTTTCTAGAGGGAGCATATCAACATGGCATGTCTATATTGTGTAATGTATAACATATAATCGGTACTTCTTGGTTTAATTGTTTTTCATCATGTGCACTCACTTGATCAAGCATGCTAATCTCTATCTCCTTATCCTTCAGAGAGGCCCTACCGCTTGCTGTTACATGCACCTGATCCAGTATCATCTGAAAGTTACAGATTGCTGTGGATTTTGCGCTTTTTACAAACCATCCCTCGTTAGTTACACTTTCACCCGTACCTATCATTCTTGATGTGTAAATTTGACTTGTGCAGAAGCTGAAGCAACCAAGACAATCTAATAATCTGCACAAGAATAATAACTCAGGCTGACAATTCCTGAAGGAGGTACCCACTGTAAACCACGCGTGTTGCATTGTTCGTTGTGAATAATGGACGCGTTTGGAGAGAAAAATCCTAAAATCATGGCTATGAACGCCAGAGGTGATCCTAACCTGTATGTGCGATATTGGAAGGTGCCCTTATGCAAGACATGCGCGGAAGATTGTCCATGTAAGTGGACTCTGCACATTGTTGCATGTGCTTTCGGTCTGTAAGGATTTTAATCGTTTTTACCTCGATCCCATCAGTTTGCTGTTATGCCATTTTATGGTGAGTGAAATGAATCATAATAGTCATTTGACATATTACCAGAAAACTACTTACTAACTAAAATGGAGGGGAAGTCTTGTTAATCATTCCAAATTTAGACATCTAAGCAATTGCTTATGACGCAGCCATTGCTGTGCATCATACACCTTGCGGAAGCAAGCCCTGCACGATGATATGAGCCGCTACGTATGCTGCAATGGAGGGTGCCCATGTTCTGGTATGTTCTTCTTCCCTGTTCATTTATACCCTTGAATCAAATCATGATTATTGTAACTCGCATCTTGGGTGGAAGTTGCTCCAAATATTACTGTTATTGTGATAGTGATGTCTTACCTGAGGAGATAAATTGTGAATTCCGGTTGAACACTTTGTATATTCCTAGGTCACATGGGAGAGGAGAAGTGCCCCAGCTTCTGCCTATGCTTGGAGGTACGTCAAGCTGATCATAATCAGAACGCATCACTTTTTAAACTCCTAAAATTGTATTTACTCCTTATGCAGGCATTTTGTTGTTTTGCTCAGAGCGTAGCTTCTACACGTTTCATGATTCAGGATGAGCTTAGAATCCAGACAAGCGCCTGTGACAACTGCAGTAAGTTCTAGCAAATTCATAGTTTGTTTGTTACTGAGATATGTATGCTTTGTGAACAGATCTGAACCCCATCTTTGTTTTTCTGAATACAATTTTGTACATGCTTTAGTACGACACTGGCTGTGCTGAGTGTGGCTGTGCTGGAGTACTTCTCATTTGAGTACCTCCTTCTTGCCGCCTGCAGTTATTGGGACCATGATTGTGCTGGAGTACATTGCCTGTGTGTGCCACATCATTGCTTGCATCACTGGTAACCGTGATATACAGTCTCTTGCGCAGCTGATCCAGCTGATCGCAGACCTGGTGTGGTGCTCTGTGTGTGCCTGCATGCAGGTATGTCCTTCACATATCATTCTTCTGTCCTCCAGAGTATGGCACTCTCATGACCTCTGCCTCAGTAGCACCACCTCTCTGAATTTATCCTTTCCATGTTCTCCAGACGCAACACCGTATTGAGATGGATGAGCGTGACAAGAACCCAGGCTCATATGGTCCCCCTTTACCCCCCCCACACATGGTTAGTAAGGAATCGGCATTGATTCCAGAGTTATAACAGGCGGATTTAGCCTTAGTTTTATGGGAAGGCTGATGTACACCCAATCTTTCATGGCAACGCTTTGCACCTCATGACATAATTGTATCACGTTACTAGACCAGAGTGTTTCTCATTTATTGCATTAGCTACCAAATATCAGAACATATGCCGCATCAACAAGTGGTGTCCTCTCTCTGACAAAACATTCCTTACAATCTCGTCAGGAGAGTGGCTGTCACAAGTCTCGGCTTCTGTTGTTAAGAATTTTCTTTTTGCACCTTGAACTGGACTCTGCTGTGTATCTGCATCTATTATGTAATTCTTCTCATAATCTGTCACTTCTATTACTCTGCAGATGGCTCCTGCAGTTCAAATGATCCCTATGCCTCCTCCTCTTCCTGGTGCTTACCCTCCACCACAAGGTGCAGCAGTGATGAGTAGCAGCTCATGTATATTGTAGTATTGCATTCATACTTTTGTGAGGATCGTCTTCAAAAGTGATGAGTTTGGCCTGTCGTTATTAAGGGTTTAGCAGAATATATCAGTCCTGACTCATGCGGCACCTCATTCACACTCTTGCATACACATTTCATCTAACATCACCAAGTAATATCATCCCTTCTTCCCTCTGCTTAGGATATCCACCTCAAGGTTACCCACCACAAGGATATCCACCTCAAGGTTACCCACCACAAGGATATCCACCTGCTCAAGGTTTCCCGCCCCAAGGATATCCAGCTCAAGGCAACCCGGTTGCACAAGGGTACCCATCTCAAGGATATCCTCAGCAAAATCAAATGCAGAGATGATGTAGTAGCATTAAAATTATGTTTTCTGCCTTTTTAAGCTTTTGTGCAGTTGAAGCACATTCATTAACTCCACAGAGGTCGCATTATGTATGATGGCATTCTACTGTAACACCATCAAATTCTTTGATTTTACTTCTCGAATGCTCCTGTAGATGGAATATGCTATTTAATTTTATCAAGTGAGGTGAACAGGCATCCTGCTGCTTTCAATGTTTGCGTTACTTTGAAAATTAAAAAATCAGCGTTCCTGCGTCATCTCATTGCAACTGTAAGCAGGAATCGGCATCCCATCTAATTAAGAAGTAGAGGCTTCGACGCCGTGGTTCTTATTCTTTGACCCGCAATGATGAAGTAATCGTTTTCAGTACTTTGAGTTTTGACTCACTTTGCACTACATAATATAAAACATCATGTTCAGGATTTTCTTGAAATCAATAGCTGAATTTTCTTCTTTCCTTCTTCTTGATATGCCCTTTGACGATTTATTGATTGTGCCTGAAATTTCTAGTTCTAGTGACATGTGTGATGAGGCATCAGAGAAAAAAAAGGTTATGGCTCATCTCCGTCACGACTTGGCACTTCAAAGACTCTCCTGCGTCTTTTTGAACGCAGAAACGTCGATTAGAATTGCTGGACATAAGGTAAGTTACAAACAACGTATACAAGCATTTTTGAATGCAAATTTTTGTTAACTATGTTGTATGCAGAGTGTTATGGCACGAATTTTTAAAAGACTGAAGACCTGTCAGCAAGAATTCAAAATTCAAGTCTCTGAACTGAGAGATCACGTTCAAATCCTTCCACAAGATTTTTTCACAAAGGATTTATTGGTTGTCAGGGCTCTGGAGGAGGCCTTGAATTCGAAGGGCTGGTTTCCATTGAGAGATGGAAGCTATGTCTGTATGCTTCCTCATGATCTCGAAACTTTCGATCAACTTGCTGCACAAAGAACGCAACGAGAAACTGATCAATGCGTTCCACAATTCCTAGTTACTACAAAGGAGTCAGAGCCTCAAGATTTATTGCAGATCAAATTTAATGCTACATCAATCAGTAACAACAGCATGAATGTCTCCTTCTCAAAAATGGGTAAACTTCTACTTCTTCAACCAAAGGCAACTTAGGCCTCTAATTGAGAAATGCCACAACTCCATTTCATTCTTAAACAGGCATCATGGCATTTCACACTCCTGGTTTGAAGGGCACCAGTATGGACCACCAAAAAGTCCTACTACAAGAACTCCGTGAAAGCAGCTGCATAATCATTCCTGAGCTGAGGTGACAGATTTTTGTATAAATTTCATCACAAGGTCTTAAATTGTGGCTTGTTCTGCCCTTTACTAATTTGAATTTTTTCAACACAGGACCGTGTATGTTCACAGAGTCATGGTAACAGCTGATAATGAGCCTGAGATTCACCGTCAGTGGCTCCTAATGTATGGCTACCAGTTACCGCACTTTATTCCATTTTTCCTGGAAGTCTCATCCAGTGCTGAGGCTGATGATGTAATAGTTGTACCAAGCTGCTGCGTTTGGATAGGATTCAGAGGACTGACGCTCTCCAGCTCAGCAGCTTCTCAGTTGTGGTCACAGGGGGCAATTGTGAACAAGGTGCAGGCTATTTATCAATGAATAACCTGTAACATACCTATATCCCTCTCAATGTTTGGAGGATAAAAATGAAAGCTTTCTGCTGTTGAGCTGGGCAAAGGCATGGGAAGTCTGCACATACTAATTGTAAGTATCTGGTGCACTGGTGCCAACTACCTGGGCCCTTCAATGTTACAGGTCCTTCAAGACCTCACGAACAATGAATTCAAATTTTGGGGTGGCCATGACTTGATTTTCACAACAAGTTCTGAAGTTGATTGCCTCAAACTAGAGAATTGCAATCGCTTGAAAGCTGGCTCTTCCAGAGCAGCAAGCCTACAAGTTTCTCATGAGTCCAAACCAGCTCCATGCAGCTGGTCAAAGGCAACAGATGTGAATTGCGGAGAGGGCGTCAATCAAAATTCCTCATCTTGCCTAGTTAATACAGCTGATACGTCTAAACCTCATTGCTCTCTAGAGTGCCAGGGAGCACAGACACATCATAGTGCAGAGAATGAAGAGGAGCTTAGTAGGTTACACGATGAGAGAGTTAGGAGCATAAAGAGACGGGCTGCTGAAGAGAGAGCTGAGTGGAACAAGCTTCAGCCTTTGCTGGAGGCTCTCAAGGTTCTGTTCTGTATAAGCATGAAGAATGACATGATGCGAGATTTGTTGTTCAAAAGTAAATTAGTCCAAGCGTCGAGTCAGCTTATAAAATTCATTGCACAGATTTGAGTAATGTTTTCATTGAGAGCACCTTCTCATCCGTTACCATGCGAATTCATTGCTTCAGGATAACAAGCATTGCGAGAAGACACCTTGTACTACAAGGCTGGCCATAGGCACATCAACAGAGTCAAGCAGAGGTGGATTAAAGAGACCACCCTTGATAAAGCCCAAGCTAGGAATGACATCATCAGCTCTCATCTCAAAGAATGTGGCCAAGCAGGTATCAGCTAAGAGCATGGTTGTAAGCCCTGCTAATGCTTCTGCAATCCGGCGTGATGGGTTGCTAGTTACATGTCATCTGCCACAGAGTGTGAAGACTGCAGTGGAGCAAAGGAAAAAACCTGCTAGTTCAACTATAAAAGCTAGGAAGCGTCCTGAACAAGATGGACAAGCAGCCCAGCTTGTAAAACAGCCTATGCATCTATCAACCATTGCATCACATGTGTTAGACCTCACAGCATCAGATGAAATGATGCCAGAGGCTAGGGACATAGTGTTCAGAAAGCAACATGAGCAGCATATAGTGAAATCCACCAGTCATGTTGCACCAAATCACCAACCAACAAAGCTACATGTAAGAGCGAGGGAGTCACTGGATGACGTGATACCACTTTCAGCCATGACAGCCAGCAATAACGATAGAAAGCGCACCAAAGCTTCAGATCTTGATTGTAACACAGTCATCGGCAAAGTCTTAGCCAAGCATGCTGTGGGTAATCTGAAGGACCTTAATGTGCCAGAGATGCAATGCTTCTTAAGGTGAATCAGTGATGCCTGGTCACAAATCAGTTTTAATTCATGCCCTAATTTAGGGATTTCCCTGCTATGGTCTATCCTTGAAATATCTCCCAAACCTTTCTGGAATGTATGTAGATATCTCACGACCTCAGGATTGCAGATATGGATTATGATTATATTGATAGCATGATCAACATCATCGCTGTGATTTGACTAAATTTGAAGTATACACTCTAACCCTGACCGTTCTATTGTTATTCAGGGCCAGAAAACAGCCTGTTGGAGGTAGAAAAGCAGAGCTTGAGGAGAGAATCACCTCACTGTTAAAAGTGTAGGAAATGCTATTGATGGGTGCATTATAATTTCCAGGCATTCTCACTTAATTCCAATAATTTCAGTTTGGGTTCTTTTAAATCTCAACGTTCAAACATCATGTTCATACTTACTAACGCCAACAGTCAGGGTCGCACGTACAGTGAAAGTTCCAATCCGAAAAATATTCCGTAAAAAACAAGCCTGGCTTGAATGAGTGCAAATTGCCTGCCGTACTGCATTAGTATCCTTCCGTAATAGGCACCTAATACCGACCTATCTATTCAGCAAGAAGTTGAGCAATAAAATATAAATCTCATGTTTTCAGGCAAACTCCAAGGCCATAAGCAGCAAAGCAGTAGTATCCAATCCCATCGATGTAAACTTGGGCCTGCTCAAGTCTCCAGAAAGCACAGTAACCTAACTAGAGTAAAAGAATACTACAGCAAACCTCACAGCGTTAGACTTTCTCAAACAGCATCAGCCCCTGCCTCCTCTGGTCCCACTTCTGAGTCCCATTCAGTACTACAACCTACGGGTACAACCATCGTGTCACGGCCACTTAGCATGCTGGATGTGGATGAGGAGCTGTGGCAGGTCCTTGACATGTGCAGTGATGATGAATTGGAGCTTGTCTACAACATCCTGCACAGCAACAGCCCTTTCAGCCCGGTAACTGACGATGTTGACCTCTGCTTTCTGAAAGCTGACCCTGCGCAACGTGTTAGTTGGGATAAGCTTATCTCACAAATACTTGCACAGAAAACTGAGTTGAAGTGCCTTTTCACTTGCTTGTTTTTGAAATCCAGGTCATCAAGAGCATTGTGAGTGAGAAAGAGCCTGCCTTGGTGGAACTGAGAGGGCGTATTAGTGTCATGCATAAAGTGAGATCCCCTTTTGCACCTGTTTTAATCCTTTTCTATGAACAAGCATGGAATCTCAAAGTATGTGAGGAATTCATCAGTGACCAATTCTAGCAATTATGTGCTGTTGTAAAGGGAAGATAAGTCCATTCCTTCCGTTGCTCATGTGATACTGCCCAGGTTGAGTCCAGATTCCGTTTCCTAGCTGCTGACCCCTCCAGCATGATACAGGGTCGCCGCCCGCGGTATAGGGATGCATTACTCTCTATTAGAGACAGGTGAGAGCTCTGGCAACTTTCTGCCAGGGATTAATGCATTGCAATGTGTGTGAAGTGGGGCAAGTGTTGTTTATACATCATATTGCGTGCCAAGTTATTACATAGTGATTCACTGCAACCATGAGTGAATGGTTATCGTCATGACACAAACAATTTATTGGCCTGGTATGACTGTAGGGTTGAAGTCCAATGCTCCTCAAATCTTAATACGTACGACCTTGAGACAGAGATATTCTTGCATATTATGCAGAATTGTCTCGAGTATGTTCAGGTGACAAATTTGATAACTGGGTGGTCATGTTCAGCATCATTCAAAATGTGAGGGTCTTTCATAAGTCATTCAGTAGTGGCCTTTATTATAATCCTTTTTACTCCTGTTTCATCCCCTTGATCTTTTCCTGTTTTTTGCCACATCAAAGATGTTCTACATAATCATTTATGATCAACAATCCACAGGACTCCTCAGATCCTGATCCTTCAGAGGCAGCCTCTGCAGCCTTCATGGCAGAGGGGGACGGGATGAGCAGGTAAGCACAGATGGGAATGTTGCAAAGCGACAGTTGCTTATCAAAACCTGTTTTTTAAATTGTTAAAATGTGACAAGATGAGTCTGTCAATGGCTCAATGCACTGAAAAAATGAGCCTTTTAAAAATTGTGGTGCAGCACAAAGCCCAAGGGCAGCAACTGGTCTGAAAGGCTGTCAGCTCCCTTCAAGTTTGGAATGAAAGAACTTGTCCCTACTCTGGTCAAGTTTGGAAGTGCTCTGACTGTGACTGCTGCAGGACAGAGAGCCATTCAGCAGCTGGGACTTCAACTGATCACAAAGCAGCTAAAGTAAGTCGCAAGTCTGATAGCTGCATTGATCTCCCCACTCCTCGCTGCTCGGACTTCAGGAACATGTTGAATGCATGGCTATCTCTTGTGGATCTTCTTGGAATTTGAATTGATTTCGAATTTTCACTGGCCTCAATCTCAACCTTTATCTGAAGTGATTTCTTGTCAACTTGTCCTGTTTCCTAACATTGAGTGTTTGTCTTTCATCAAGGTATCAGGTGACAGCAAAAGCTGTGACTGAAATGGCCAAAGGTGCTGTTGCAACGTGGAGTAGGCAAGCAGTCCTCGAGGTGGGCAATGATAAAACATTGCAGCTCTTTCGTGTGCATTCTGGTGTACCCATGTGATATTAGTTATTACTAACATTTACCAAGATAGTAAGACATGGAATTTCAGGATACACAGAATCCCCATGGTTGGCGAGTCCAAGAGTATGCAAATTTGAAAGAATGATGAGAGAATACATGTATCTCTTATGTAGACTGCTCAACGAGGTGTCACCATGGCAACAGCTCGGTACAGCGTTATGCAGGGTGCTTTGGCATTTCTAGGACCCATTATGTGGGGTTCTCTGGCACTGGATCTGGCTCTTAAAGCAATTGGTACCGATTATGCAAGGATCATCCGAGCAGTATTCATCCTTGCTCAGGTAAGTAGTAAAATGCATGTTCTGGCATGTCACATTCCTCTATTTCGAAATCAAATTCAATTATTTAACTCTTGTAGGTGCGACTAGTGCGAACTCAAGGATTTGTTCAAGCCACAACCATAGCGTCTTCCGATATTGCTGTAGTACCTTGAGCAGAATAAAGTGTCGAACATGTTGCTCATATCATTACTTATTAATATTTAATAGACAGGGTTTGTCCCTGTCACTCCAGAACCATATGTGTGCAAACTAGATTTTCTGTGCTTCTTCTCTTTGATCTTAATACAATGCTGAGACCCCGCACTATTACAACATTTTCGAAATTATGCAAAGTGTTAGAAAATGAAAGTTCCTCGGAGGTACTTCAACTGCTTCCGCAAGGTCTGGATTTTTTTATTTGTGCTGATGTGAATCTTGATTAGAACAATCAAATCGCTATGCAGCAGTCTTCCAACGTAACAGCGGAAGGTGCATGGCTGCAACTTTAGGTTGGAATTACCAGATGAGTCAGGTACCTGGTCTAGGTACTATGTTTTTAATCCTGAGATGACTCAGTGCTCAAAGGAATCCTGGATACTTACGTTACAGGTCAGCTCAGCAGTCCTTCCTTTCAATCGATCTTTCAGTGCTATAGCTGAAAGGAAAGAGCAAGGAACATCGAGCAGTGGTAAAGAGGTACGCATTGAAAACACCCACTTTTCAATATTATCAGCATTCTGAACTCTTGCTTGTTGTCTATATGTCCATGGGTTCAGACCGTGGACTCTCTGGAGTTGACAGAGGAAAAGATCAATGCACTAACAGACAAAATCCCTCAACGACCCATGGGGGTGGTTGAAGGGACCTCCTACAGCCTCGTCATTCTATATGCAATAGGGGTCAGTGATTGTATGCTTTTTTAGTCTCTTGTTCCAGTGTGATCAATACTCATTACAAAAGGAGGTTACTGTCATCAGATAGCAAAGTGATTGAATGCAACCGCTATTCCAAACAAGACTGAATTCATGGATCCAATAAAAATAAATTGAAAGTCTTAAGTGGTCCTTTTGAGTTAGAAGAATTTTTGTATTGTTCTCCCGTCCCAAATTTGTAAATTGCACATCTGACATTGTCCACACCATATTTTCGTCAACATTCCCTTATGACAGGCGCTGGTCTTTGTTTTATGGCAGTTCATAACTAACTTCATTCTTGAGCCCACGGCCATGCAATGCTTTAATCACACGCTGAATAGACTAAAAACAGATCCTCGTATAACAGTGAGGCTAGGAAACAGTGATGAAATCCGAGGTGAGCCTGTTGGGGCCCCTTATATAAGAAAAGGCTGCTTGACTTAGTGACTGCAGCGGACATGTTTATGTCATCCATGATGTTCACATGTTCAGAAGTGCTGACATATTTTTTCTGTTGCACTGTTCTCTTTTTTAAGCTTGGGGTAGCAACAGTCAGAGTCGGGTTGCCAGGCAGCAGGTGCCTCACCAGATCTTCAAAGATGCCAATGGGATAGAGCATGTTCGGGTAAGAGGGATTTGTATCTATGGATTGCACACAGAGAAGCAGGCGCTCTGTACGTAACAGTTGCAAGCAATCATTTAACACTTCTGGTTTTATTTCATTCACTTTACTTGCTTAAACTGTGTAAGTGTTGGGGTGTCCATACTGCTTGATTCAATCATGCTGGATCTAATGGATCATGTAGTTGCAGTTCATCATGCGAGGCCCTAGCGGTACGGGCCAAGTCCATGCAGATATGTACAAAGATGCAGCGGGGCAGTGGCAGTACACATACCTTCTGATGGACGTGTACTCTGGTACATCTCAAACGCCGTCAAGAGTTCACATTGTCTCTCCTCGGTGACCGATTGGCTTTGAATTTTGTATAACTTGTTCAAACTTTCTGAATAGGTATAGCATCTGCAATGGCATTGATCGAGTAGAGGGACTCTTGATAATTTTTGGTTTCAATGGGCCTCTTCTTAAACCACAGCTGACAATTCTATTCATCCACCATGGTAGACTTGTGAGGGACTTGAATCATGGATTCCCTGCCTTCTTTCAATTGTCTCTAACGCCTGTAAGGTTCACACTTTGTGGTTCAAAGTCACAGCAGTACGCGAGGTGTATCGCTGACATCGAGAATCCTAAATAAGGAGTCTTGAAATTTTTGACTGCATATAACGCGTAATAAGGCAGGTTCGATAGACAGAATTAGCAATAGAACTATGGTTGTCCACGAGCACCATCCAGTCGTTGTATCAGTAGCTGGTACTGATGGAAATGCAGACCAAGATGAAAGCAAGGGACGGGCTTTTACTCCTCCATGGGTTCCTTATTTATTCAGGCACGCATAGCAGAAAGGAACAGGGCCAGCAGGCAGCATCTCAAGCCTGGACAGAAGTCTGCTTTAAAGCAGAAACAGGTGCTGGCGGAGGCAGTGTTGGATCCCTCCTCGGAGATCTCCCACCGACATGGTTGGGAGACGGCTATTGAGGTACAGTGTTGAACATGTGTGAATTGAAGTTTTAAAAAGCTTTGTTTTATTCAAGTACCATGTAAGCAGGTTCAGAAGAAATGGGTGCTTTCTGCAGTGCCTTGAACTATCCCTTTTAA